>MU226611.1:395502-418640 GCA_018584345.1 Thuja plicata
TTCCAAACCTGTTGGAACACCGATGGCTACTGGATGCAAATTAACAAAGGAAGACAAGACAACAGAGGTAAATTGGACTCTATACAGATCAATGATAGGAAAACTCATGTATGTTGTACACACTAGACTAGATATTACACATGTAGTAGGGATTGTTACTAGATTTTCTGCTAAACCCAGGGAATCACATATAACTGTTGTGAAAATAATTCTAAGATATCTGAAGAATACTAAGGAATTTGGCTTATGGTATAGAAGAGAAGGAAAATTTGAACTGAAAGTGTTTACCGACGCTGATTGGGCTGGAAATCTTGATGACTGAAAGAGCACAACTAGAGGAGCATTCTTTATGGGTGATAGACTTGTCACATGGATTAGCAAGAAGCAAGGATGCATCTCTCAGTCTACTGCAGAAGCAGAATATGTTGTTGCTGCTGCAAAATGCTCAAATATTGCATGGATCAAACAGTTGCTAGAAAGTATGCATATGAAGATCATAGAACCAGTGATTATCTATTGTGATAACACCAGTGCAATAAATATTTCCAAGAATCCAGTCATGCATGCAAAGACTAAACACATTGCCACCAAGTATCACTATTTAAGAGAACGAGTTCAAGAAAAAAAGGTCATACTTGAATATGTGCAATCAAAAGAATAGTTGGCTAATATCTTCACCAAGCCACTGCCCAAGGATACATTTGAGTACATGAGAAAAAGACTAGGGGTCAAACCCATGTCCACCAGTCAGTAAAAGGACTGAAGGCTGCATCAGCCATATATTATCATAATATCATTCATGATTGATGCAAGCAGAAAATGAACTTCAAAGCTACATCTATATACAGAAAGGTTTATATATCAGAACCAAGCACCAGAGCATAGTGTTATATTGATGATGGATAAGGGAAATTCAAGGAATATATTATGGATAGGAGGAATTGTTTGAAAAAATGTTAGATATTTAACAAATATTTGTTTGGCATTGTTGTCAAAGGGAGAGAATGTATCCATATTATCATCATAAACTATTCATTATTAGATTACTCCAAATAGGGAGAGATCATATCCATAGGGAGAGTATTTGTATAAAAGTTGCAAATAAAATATACTGACATCAAGAAGCAGAAAAGTTAAAAGAGAGAAATTGATACAAACAAAGGTCACAACACATTAGAAGAAGAAACAAAGAAAGCTACAAGAATCAAATTTAAGCTAACACAGAGCTTACCAGCGGTTAGACATTTTTATCAGTTGTCAAAAAAAACTTTTTGGTAATTTGATGAATCTCAACAATTGTATTTCATGTTGTATTAGAAATAGTATAGTGTGATAATATAGCATGTTGCCATCAATGCCAAAGGGAGAGATTGATGACATGTAACTGATTGAATGTTTGATAATGTTAAGTTGAAGATGATGCAAAACATTAAATCACTTAATGGTTTGTATTGTCATTGATGTCAACTTGATATCATCTATGTGGTCATACACATAATGCCAAAGACTTCAGAGAATCAATGGAACAATGATTATGCTTTCAACAATGCATAAAAGTCGAGTATTCACTAAGTGACAGACTACACTGACGGAGTGCACACCATCAAAAAAGACAGAGATAAAGTCACAGTGATGCCCGATGAGCAGAAGATAGTGTTTCCCAATCAAGCAGAATCATAGGATGCCCGACAAACAAAGATCCCAAAGCTAACTGAAGTTACGCTGATGGAACTGGCAGTTGTCACCGGCGACGAACTGCAGAATTGACCGACAGAACAAAGAGATCAGAAAATGACAAAATATCTAGCTGGCAGAGCTTAAGGATTGAATTAAATAATTTTTTTGTTTATTTTATTCAACCACAGTTAAGCAATTGATTTATACATTTGGCAAGAAGATAACTACGAGATAAATCAGGAGTTAAAGCTGTAAATCAAATTTCCTGGATTGTTCTTCACGCCAAGAATCAAGAATCAAGAATCAATAATTAAGGAATATCATGTCTATATAAGAGACAAGCATAATTCATTTCCGCATGCACTCAGATACACGGAGGAGTGAATTGAAAGAAGATGTTAAAGAGAAACTAGTGAAGGATAAACTTCATACAATCCTGATCAATCAAGCTAAGGGAGAGCTAAAGAATTCTACAAACACCGATGAACAAAGAAGCACAGCATCATAGAGCAGAAACTTTGAAGCATAAAGGAATTGAATTGATACATTGATCAGAGAGGTATTGTATGTAAATAGATATGAATATCTACAATTCAAAGTTGCATTAGAAATAGGTCATTATGTTTCAGTTTAACCATTGAAACATTAAGTCTCTTAACAGAGAAGGACTTAACCGTCTTCTATAATTGAGGTATATCCTAATAGATTACCAAAAAGATTGATTCATGATAGTAGCAGTGGTCTTACCTAAGGCCTATTGACAGTCTAAGAAGGAGGTTGATTCAAGAATGGTAGTAAGGTTAGCATAAATCCTATTGACAGTCTAAAGACTGATTCAAGGATGCTAGTGTAGATGCCAGATACTATGTGACAACCTATGTATAAAAATTCTCTAACAAGGTCACACTTAACCGTGTGCTTGTAACCTTTAACAGGGTTGGCTCCTTACAGGGCTCACTTTAGAAGAGTGAAAATTTGAGGTACCGGTCCCAGTGGTTTTTCCCCTTAACAGGGTTTCCACATTAAAATCCATGTGTTCTGTGTGTATGGTTTATTACTTTATTGTTTTACATTTCACATATGCATTTCTGGAATGATTGGTATACTTTGCATATTTACTGAGTATCGGTTAATGAATTTTACTGCTTATCGGTAATCAAGGAGAATAAGGACAGACAAGGTAAACCGACAGATAGTTAATTATTTCAAGGCATACATCTTGTAGGGACTTAATAATCTAAGGTGTATTAATTGGTGGATTAAAGTTTAAAGGATAAATTTTGAGGACATTGATTCACCCCCCCCCCCCTCTCAGTTATTACTAACAGCCCCTACAGTTTGGAGTTTTAGAAAGCACAGTGCGGGTAGAAACACTAAGAGGATATAATGACCTGTACACAAATGTGCAAGATAGTCTCATACTAAGTAAGACAATCATGTAACTTTGCATACCGTAGGGATATGATTAGATGAGATTCTAAAGAAAAAAATATTGCAGAAATAACATCGTTGAAAATGACTATTAATGAAAGGATAAAAGTTTCATGCAACACACAGGGGCACTGCCAAGAATATACATACTAAGTAACTTGAAACACTAAGAATGAAACATTTCCTATGATGTAGTGACATTTTAACTACAAACCCTACTAAATTTCAGTTTCCATAAGCTCAATAATAAATTAATCAGTACATATGTACCATATCAACATTGTAAAAACTGATTGGAATATTGCGATGCAATAGTACTGTCACCTCGTGAAACATGCAAAAGGGTAAGTTATAACAGATGAAAATGTTTCAAAGACCTCTGAAAATTCTAAAGACAAAAAATAAATTCTAGTTAATGTCATATTTAAAACCTCACTAAATTTGTGAATGCTTTGGGCAATGTGGATCATTACAATCCACCAAATGTGAATACAATCCAATCCACTCTCTCCTCCTCATTCATTAGAAAGAACCCTTTGGCTCTTTCACGTTGAAGCACAAAGGTGTCATATACCTTCATGAAAACATCTCGACTCAATTCAGGGATGGATTTGAGAGTGTTATACACGCTAAGAAAAATGGTATCCTCATCAGATTTATCCACTTTGTAGAGGTGAACATTGTCGAGGCTATCTTTTAATTTTGTGAATGTTTCACAGATGACATCCAAGGAACTGGCCATACTTTCCTTTTTCCTCTTTCTCTACCTTGATGATGACGATGTAGGAGTTCCTTTATTTGCAGTGGACTAATTTGAATGATTAAGGTCTTCATCCAAATCAGCAGCACTATCAAGATTTATACCGAAACCAATGTCCTCTTCATCATGCACATCGAATGCCTCATCCATAGGGTTCTATTCCTCACTCTCATGGGCAGTCGTAGCTGCATTACCTTCAAAAATGGCATTACCAACAATTACACTCAATTCATTGAAGTATTGGAAGGGTTGTCTCTATACACTTTGGTGTTTTTGAACTCTCTCCTCTACATGTTGGCATTAATAAATGGATTAGGTTTTGTGTTTCATTATTAACTTTATAAGAAGGAAAAAATATTTCAATTAAATCATTAGAAAGACAATCCTACCTTCAAAAGATCATCCCACACACTCTCCTCAGCATCCATGTATTGATTTGCCTCATTCCAAGCGAAATCGCTTGTATTTCTCAACTCTCTCATCACTCTATATGAAAGCTTCCATGTTTTCATCTTGTTTTTAAAATTTTCCTTTGTTAGATTGAGGTGCATATTCGCATTGAACCGCCTCTCAATGGTGGTCCATGCTTCTTTTTTGAATCCCCCATCTCCTTTTCTTCCGAGTTGGACTTTCTCAATGAGCAAGTCTAGAAACTTGTGTTCAATCTCTTTGGTCCATTGTACCTTCTTTGAGGAAGAAGATAAGCGGCTCATGTTACCGGTTTCTTCCATGCTCATCATGAGTTCTATGTATGCCATGGTTTAGATCAACTATTGATAATGTACAAAGGCTTGTTAATTGTATAAGAATATTGTTGTTAATGGTTTAAATATAGACATGGAACATATTTATATACAAATCCATAAAATTACAACTATTATATACAAGTCCAATACTTCTAGATAGGAAAAAAAGAAAAAGGAAACCATCATGTATATCAAAGTATTTGAATACATCATTTTACTCAAATAAAACACATTGACCTGCATAAAAGTACAACTATTATGTACAAGTCCAACACTTTTAGATATGAACAAAATAAAAAGGAAACCATCATGTATATCAAAGTATTTGCATACATCAGTTTACTCAAATAAAACACATTTACCCATAAAAGTAAAACTAATCTCTCGATATGTAGTCTTCCCACATTATACTTGCTATATCATCTCAAAACTATTCCCATTGGTCTCTATCATGTTGAAACAACCCATATGACTCAAACATTGGTACATCTATCCCATCACGATCATCTTCCTCTTCGGTACCAATTTTTGATGGAACATCATCCTCTATCATAATGAAGTTGTGTAGTATGCAATATGCTAATACAATATGGGCTTGTTTCATGATAGAATAAGACGTGGCATGCCTAAGGATTGGAAAATGTTGCTTGAGAATACCATATGTATGCTCTATTTCATTTCTAAGAGAGGAGTGTCAGTAGTTGAACAACTCTTGTGGAGAGTTTATTGGATTTTCTCTTGAAAAATCCTTTAGATGGTAACATGTACACCGATAAGGAGCAAGAAATCTAGGTGCATTGGGATATCCAACATCCTCTAGAAAATATTTTCCTACATAAATAAAGTAGATTGTTAAAACTTGAAACATTGATTGTACCCTCGAGTATATTAAACTATTGTTTGGCTTACCAGGGTGAACCCACAATAGTGGGTTACACTTTTTGGAGGAAGAAATTCTTCACAAAATCCGTGAGGTGATAAATTTAGTCGGTTACTTTCGATAGAAAGTACCCGATTATTTCAATCAAAACATTCTTATTTTTGATCGAAACTAAGCTAGTTTCGATTGAAACTAAGCTAGTTTCGATCGAAACTAACCAATGAATATTTTGGTGGGTTTCAACCCATGCCGACATTTAACTAAGAAAGTACTTTCAATTGAAACTAATTGGTTTCGATCGAAAGTACTTTCTATCGAAAGTCTCTGGATAGAGGCCATTTCCAAAGGCTAACAAAAATCTGCAATTTGCATGGCTTCGAGGCTCAAGCGCTTTGCTAAAATGGAATAATATGGAGACATCCTTTTGCATTGCACAAGTTCTCTGAACTAGCTTTCTAACGAATATAGATTTGACAATTTTTAAATTCATTAGGTCTATGTTTTGTGACGTGCATCAAATGTAGGTTTTTTATCAAAAATAAACCTCCAAGTTTGACGTTCAATGAAAAATAGTAGAAAAAAGAAAAAAAAATTGAAAAATAGTAGTGCCCTCTGGCTTCGAGTCTACTTTCTATCAAAAAAAAATATGAATTTTGATAAATACGCAAGTTATAAGCTATGCAGTTAGGGTATGTCAAAATTACAGTTTACACTACTTCAAACATTCATAAAATATGCAATAATCTTGATAATTTCATCAAACCAATTGCATGCCCTCCGTATGGATGTTACAAAACCAAGTTCGAAAGAAGTGCATTGATATCTATTTTAGAAAAAAATTTATGCCCTATGAAGTCAATGTAACTTTTTGAAAATGACGTTTTCAACAACATAGTAGTTTTAGTGGGAGAAAAAAACCTATTAAGATCAATTCAAATATATATATATATATATATATATATATATATATATATATAGAATCTAGATAGAAAATCCTAAAAGACTCTAGTTTACTTCATCTTCAGATTTCAAACGGTTTAACAACAATATGATCTGAATCTGAAAGTTTCTTTCAAAATGTAGACTTCACTGTCCATTTAGGAAAAAAAGTGTAACCCACTATTGTGGGATCACCAACGGGGGGGAACAAAAAGTGGATCTACTCTTGACAGAGATGAAGCTAGAACATGACTATCTGTAGTAGACCCTTCCCAACTAGCAAGGCAGTACTGAAACTTATAATCGAAGGAACACTCACCCATAATATTTTGTGACAAGTTGCCTTTTCTATCATGATATTTACCCTGCATGTTGTCATCGACTGTGACTGGTATATGGGTTCCATCGATATCTCCAACACAATCATATACGATATGATACAATCATCAATTGTACGCTCAACCAATAATACGACAAGGATATAAATCCATATAAGAAATTTGTAACAGCACAAGAATTACCTTGAAGAACGAATCGAAACGGCCCTTCCCACTAATTTAAGGAGGAGTGTTTGGACCAGGTGCTATAAATTAATCCTCATGGAGTGCTAATATAGCCCTCAACACCTTGTGAAAGTACTAGCTAACTGTCTCTCCTGAGTGCCCAAAGTTGTGGGCAATCTTGCGGTTCCTCAGATTGAGGCCAAGGGTGTGGAGAAACATCACAAGTTGTTCTTCTAACTTCAAGTGTATTGTATCTGTCAAGCTTCCTTTTATCCTTAGGATACGAGCTAGACGAAAGAAGGTTCCCCTACTCATGAGAATCTGATCATGACAATCCACGTCATTGGAATGAATAACCATTCTCTAAAAATAATTTCCTTTTCTAATTTGTTTACCCATTCGTACACTGCCTTCTCGGGTGAACACTACTTTGGCTACGGAAAGAAAAGAAAGAAGAGTTGTGAGAAGACTAGTGTATGTGGTCTCCATAGCTACATGTCCTAGAACATCAATATTCTCAGTAGGATTCATCAATGGCCTGAAATGTGGACAAACACAAATATTTCAGCAAGGAGATATCCACTATCAAGCACAAAGATAGGGCGTACATTAGTTACATTATTGACCTGTATGAATTGTCATCAATGATGGCTGATTATTGACACTTTACATTAGTATTTTTTAACTTTAATATACATAATGACATTTGAATATGACTAAAATTTGACTTTTAACATGGTGGACTTGTTTATCCTATAGTATAGGATGTTCTATGATGAATGTGTTGTAGCCCTGGATGTGAAGCTGATCTAGTGGAAGAAGTAATAGAAATTTAGGGACAAACAAGTATCACATGCTGCCTCAAAGTAGAATGCATATTGTCGCCTCAAATTAGAATGCATATTGTATCACATGAGAACAAAAAACCACTAAATACAAATTCTATTTCACCTTCAAATAGCCCATTCACACAAGAGATGACCCAAAGCAACAAAAAATGGCCCATAGAAACTAAAGTGGCTTGTAGGACAGTTATACATAATAAAACATCTATTGATAACAGTGTTCTAATCATAGAAACTCTTTGAGAACAAGTTGACATGAAACAAGCACATGAATTGTTCTATTGAATGGGTCAATGAGATTCCATCTCATACTGCAATAATGATGGAAAGTTATGTACAAAGTTGATTTATTACAAAAAAAAATAAAAATGGTGGCAACTTTTCTCTCTTCAGTCTGACTATTACAGCTTAATTCAAATGTTATTTATCTTTCTTTGTTTACAATATTCTAATTAGATTATCCTCTCATTACTGCTAACTACTTTTTCAAACTATACATCACATACACGACAAATGCTAATTCAAATAGCCACCATTCAAATCAGAGCTCCAGCAGTCCTCTCTAATATTTTCCTATTACAATTAAACCCTACAGACGATGCTGCAGTTGTTTTAGTACTATGATTTCGGTACATATTGTGATGCTCAGAATATTTTGTAGCCAAAAACAGATGTGAAAGACTATGCAATATAAGGAAATTTGGAACGTAGAAGATCGTATAGAAAAGGACAATGGTTTCTTTTAAGACGATGGAGCCTAATTTATATGGAGGATAGGTCGGATATTTGGAAAGTGGACGCTTAGATGCAATTTAGATGCTTTTAAAGATGATATGGGCATATCCTCTAAAAAAAATTCTTCATTCAAAATAGGAGACAACAACAATTAATGTGGAATGGGATTCGAATAAACAAGACAGTAGGTATCTTAACATGGAACGCACTCTTCATCTTTCACATGGGGAATTTTTGGAATCGTAAAGCTCAAGTCTTACTAACTTTACGACTTTGATCCAAGATTTGTAGATCCAGGCGTCCATTTTAGAACTAAAAAACTAAAATAAAAAATTCTTTATGTATATACTGCTGCTTCAAGTCAACTAATTATTAGTTCAAAACATAAGATATTTTGCTTAAATGTTCTTCTAATTATACAAAAGAAGTTTGTGAAGTTTTGGAATTTTCTCAGTGAGTAAATTTCCATTTAAGTATTTAGGCATCCCCTTCTTTTCAGGGTCAGAAAAGCATTTATTCTGCGATAAGATCAGATTAGCCATTTGTAAAAGAAACTCACCTTAGAAATACAAATGGCTAACATTAGCAGGGAAAATCATAATGATTAAATCAGTGGTAAATGTCATTCACATATATCTCTTGTCAATCATAAAGGTACCAAAAGAGGCTTCCTCAAAGGTTCAAGCTATCTGTCTTATGGTCTGAAAATGTAAAGGATAAAGCTAAGATACCTTTGTTAGCCTCGAGATAGGTATGTCTTCCCCAAAATGATTGAGGGGCTAGTACCAGAAATCTGCAAGCACAAAATAGTGCTTTGTGTGCAAAACTCATTTGGAAACTATAAAAAAATTCCATATTTGAATTAGAGAAAATCGATGGTAGCTAAGTATTTGCGAAATGCCCCTTTATAGAATATCTTTATAACATCCTCATTACCAAAGGGGTCTCAAATATGGAATTTCATTTCTTCTTGTAGAAATGTAATTATCCCACATATCTCATATCTCTTGGTTAGTACACAATTATGTCCGAGCTAAATTCTAGTCGAAGACACCTAGAATAGACATACTCCCCTTAACCAAATGCGGAATTGGTCAATTCTAGTAGCTCTTTTGAACATCTTTTAGAGCATTAGAGCGAATGACTACTTTGAGAAAGTTTCAGTAGATTCTTCTCAAACAGTGAAATAGAAATCTATTGACTTCCTCCTTGTTTCTAGTGAGTTAAAATAAGTATACAATAAAGAAATTCAAAGGAGAAAGGTTAAATTATCTCACAAGGAAGATGAGCTCATTTAGATAAATTAGGAAAATTTCATCGGTTAAAGATGAATATGATAGCATCATAAACAATCATAATACCTGATAACATAATATAGAGGAGATGTTTATGAGCTTCACTAGAATTTTAATGGATAACATGTATTGACCTCTAAACGGGCATGCCCTTCTAACCCNCCCCCCCCCCCCCCCCCCCCCCCCCCCAACCTCAATGCACACAAACATATTTTAATGAAATTGTTGCTATGAATTGGAACCTCCCCAATTCCTATGCTAGATTTGACAACTCAAGGAGGATGAAAAGGCTTAATACAAGGTGACTACTCCCACCTTTCAATTGGAACAAGCTCAACTTCAATGGGGCATCAAGGGGCAATCAGAGTTGGATTGTTGTTGGAGTCATAAGATCTAGTATTGGTGCTATTGTGGCTGCTTATATAGGTAGCATTTATGGAGGCACTAATCATCCAGTTGAGGGCATGCCCCTACCTTGGAAAAGAAATATTTATCTCTCTATTTGGATTAGGATCTTAATAATTGAAGGGGATTCCAAACTCACTATCAGTTCCATCAAATGATTCAACATGTTGGGTTGATATCTGGAAGGTATAACTATTGATATCCATAAATAATCTTGTGGTTGGATATTTTTGAGATTAGGCACACATATAAGGAAGGAACAAAGTTGCAAACACCACATATGCTCTAGGTTTGGGGATTGGGACTCTCAGATGTTGGAGGAAGTGGGATTTCCTCCCTATGAATTCTCAAAGACTCCTTTCAAAGGAGAAAAAATTTAATCAACACATAGGATGATGAATTTTCTTGACCCTTCTCTATTTAACATCCTTAGAGAGGAGCTTGGGAATTCAATTTTTTTGGGTTGGATAAGGAATAGAGTTGTGTTGATTAGACTTGATAGGGAGAAGCCCTATAATACCTTTTGTATGGATTAGGCCTATGTGCATACATGGACAATTTGTTGGAGAGATAGAAAGGTAAGGTGTACTCATGGGTGGGATGCACACTCTAACAAGATTGTTCATAAGAATGGGTTATTGATGTACAGCCCCTTTGTACATGGTCTTCTTGTGTGGCCACCTCTTGGGGTCACTTAGTGACAATGTGATCTCATTATTTTTTATGTTTCCTTACTACCAAAAGGACCAAAAGGATCTTGTTTTTTCTATCATTCTTCTCAAGAGTGTTGTGACTATCCTCTCTGTTACAATGACTATTATCATGCAAATTTTGCATCAGATGTGTCCATATTCACTGAATATGTCATCATTGTTGCCTCCTACATCTGTATTGCACATAGGTAAAGTTATTGTCACAACATGTTTATCACTGCTTTTCGTATCTATGATGGCATTGACTAATTCAATATGGACTGCAATTTATGTTATCACGCATCGCAATCTTGGTTATTACCCTCCTAAGGACCTTGGTAAGCTTATTGTATGTGTATATGAAAAGCAGTGTGTGTAAAATTCTAGTGAAGCTCATAAAATTCTAGTGAGGGCTAATAATAGATAAATCAACTCATGCACATCATAAAATGCTCTATATCTGAAATAGTTATGAGCTACATTTACAAAACATTAATAATCTCAATAGTTTCTCCCTATGGGATGATCATCTACTAAAGAGTTGTTAGATGATCAAGCATCCTCCTTCGCAAGGCTCTATAAAATATTTTGATAAGGTGAACACAAGATAATCAACTATCTGGTCCCCTTCCCCACTAGGGAATTTCAAACTCAATTTCAAACTGCAAATGTATCTATAGCACTCAAAGAGGCACTCTATTTGTTGTGTATTGCACTAAAGCAGAAGCCCGGCGCACCCCACTCCCAAGCCAATTTCAAATTTAAATACTGTTCTCATAAACGATTTGATTATGAGGCTGATGTCTAGATAAATTTGATTATGAGTCTGTTGTTGAGATGAATTTAATTCTGGGTCTTTTCTTTGTATTAGAATGAGTAATCTTGCAATTAGTAATTAGATCTCTGATACAGGCAATGAAGCACAGGAGAAGTTGTTTGTCGATTACAATCAAACATGATCAAAAGATCTCTTCTGAGAGGACAAAGTTTACAGAAAAGACAAACCATTATCTCCTCACGGAAGGGGATCTGGATGATGCATGAAGGGGAATTTCTGTGTGTGGATCAATTCACCTCCAAAAAATGTAGATGAAACTCTTCAAATCTAGAAAGGGAAAGAAAATGTGTAGATGAATCCATCGAATTCCAAAGAAAGAAAAATCCCACAATATAGGAATTAGATCTGCTTTAGATTATCTTGTTGTATAAGAATGGTGTTCAAAATCAAGTTCACATTTGAGGGTTCGATTGACAACCAAAAAATAAGATTGGCAGCTAATGGATATAAATGTGGATCACAATGAGAGTTTTAAGATATTCAAAGCAATCAAAATTTCAAATGCTAAATGATCAAGGTTATATGGCCCTACTCGGCTTTTATAGAGGATGCCACATGAAGGAATTTGTAAGATCTATAAATTTTGAGCGTCAATAAAGCATGGTTTGATAAGAAAGTTTCTCTTCTACATTTGAAGACAACATATTGCTAGTGGCAGAGAAAGTTCCTAACTTAGGTCAATAAAGCATGGTTTGATAAGCGCATATTGCTAGCGGCAGAGAAAGTTCCTAACTTAGGTCACAAATAAATTTTTTCCTAGAGAATGCATCTCCATTCAGAAAAGGATCAAAGACTATCTAACTATCTAGCTATCAAAATTGGGAAAAATAAAATGTCATTACTCCTTACCTTCATATGAATCGGTTGAAGTTAAAGCTCTATCGTTGGTAATTACTTTCCCAGGGATGAAGCATACACTTCCATAAACGGTGCCCAATAACAGACAGACATATTTAAACACAAAGGTATACAACTCTCATGATAAAATGAGATTTACTCATAATGTATATGGGTCTAGATCCCTCAAGTAAAAAATATGATAATGAATACCTGGGCTTGATAATGAAAGATCTTGTGTTAAAAATCTGCGCAGTATGCAATGTATGCACCTCCTCTAATTGGGTCGACCGTCTATAGAAAATTTCGATACAGCAGCAGCTCTCGCTAATCCAATTCTTGTTCATCCGGATGTATGTTGCCCTCTATTCTATTGTTACAACAGCTGCTTCGTTTCAGTACTTCAATCAGTTGCTCAAGCCTAATAAACCCTATTCAGCAGAACAGAGAGAATGGCGCTCGTTGGTTTTTCCTCTCGCAAACCCTGAAATCAAAATGGGAAGACCACGGACCCGACGGACAGATTAAAATGGAAATCCCGCCCCCAATTCCGATCCAATTCCACCAAACAAACGGGGCCCATTGTTTTTTAGTGAGTACCCTTGTTGACACGTATAGCAAGTGTGGGAGCTTTGAGAATGACCAAAAAGTGTTTAACAAAGTATCTCAAACAAGTGTAGTCACCTTGAATGCTATGATTGCAGGACACTCACTAAATGAATTTATTATAAAGGGTTTATATACTTTTAAAATTGATTTCAGCAACAACGCGCTTTACGACCCGAGTATTAAATATTCAAATTTGTTTTTCAATTTCAATAATAAAATTGCATGCAAATATGCTGTATCCCCTTGCAGATATACTATAAATACACGCACAATGGAGAAAAAATGGTATCCTTTGGTATATGGAGGGGATGTTGCTAATGCTTCTGGAGGCTTCACTTCAGCTAACTCTAGGTAACAAACGAAACATAGAGAAGTAGTGAAATTCCAAGAACTTATGATGTATATAATATGAATCATTTAATCTATGTTCTTATTAATTATTTCTACCATTTTTCAGTGCTTGTGTAGCAAATTCTGTGGATCAAGAAAAAGTGAAAGGAAAGATTGTCCTTTGCAATGTAACTGCCTATCCTCCAGACTATGCAGTTTTTAAGGCTGGTGGTGCGGGTACCATTATAATTCTTGATGGAGTTAATGACGCGGCTTACTCATTCATAAACCCTGCATCAGCTATAAGTAGCAAACAGGCAAAAACAATCTTGTTTTACATAAGGTCAACAAGGTAAGTTGCACTGAAGTTGTATGCAAGACTTTTAAACATTTCATTTCTTATATTTGCAATTCATCAGCTCTCCAGGTGCAAGAATTCAGAAAACTGCTAATGCCAAAGGAGTTGCACCAATTGTAGCTTCATTCTCATCACGAGGTTACAATCCAATCACACAGGATATTCTCAAGGTATTCACTTTTTCTTCACAATATTACACTATATTGGAAAGAAAACAAAATTTATAAAGAAATTCATGTTTCGCACAGTAAAATGGTTGGAAACTTAATTATTCACATAATTATATAATGGTATCTAGCTTTCATAAACATAAAAAGAATAAATCTAAAATGTCAAACTTTCACTCTATTTTAGACTGTAGTTTTAATGTTTTTCAATGAATATTATAGATTTAGTTGTTACTGCTTCTGAATTTGATAGTGTATGTAGTTTTTGCATACGTACACAATCAAATTCAAATTCAAAACAGTAGCAACTAAAATTTAATGAATTGTGGAAATCTACTAACATTACTATAGAATTTTTTAATTTCAGATTTTTTACACATGAATTTTATTTATAAGTATTTTTTTTTAAATGTAAACATGCTAATTATGGGCTAAATTTGTTGCATGATAAATAATATGATATAATGAAGGCTATGCGTTGTCAGCACGACATCACTGCACCATGTGTGGACATCTTGACATCTTGGCCAAAAAAAGTTTTGAGTTAGTGGGTATCAAGAAGATACAAGATTTTCCAAGTTTAGTATAATATCAGGAACATCCATGTCATGCCCTCATGTTGTAGGAGCTGCAGGGTTTGCTTGTTGACTCGAACCCTTTGACATTATTTTTGGCAATGATGTCAAAGTTTGTAAGCTGATTAATTTGTGATGACTATAGTGATATATGAGATAATAAGCTTGATGTTTTGAGTTGGTATGACTGTCTTGCAGCAGTATTCAGTATTTGGAAAATTGAAAGATCTGACATCATATAAGTAAGTTCACAATCAGTCTGAAATGACAGTTTGAGTTATCAGTTTGATTCCGTACAAAGGTCAAAACTTTGGTGCTACATTGACCATGTAACACTATGACATATTAGTGACATATTTAATCACTTAAAATTAAACAAGGCAGTGATATATCTGATGAGCATTATTTTAGGATTGATATTCATTGGAATTCATAAGTTTGATTCTAGATTCATATGCTGATCAATGGACATGTTGGTAATGTTGATGATCATTGCATTCTTCATGATGAGAAATGAACTTGTGTCATCTCTAATATAATTATTTTCTTAGTGTTTTTGGACTGTCAATGATGCTAGTTGTGCTATCTTATTGATTGATACAAACAAGGCTAGATGTATGTCACTTTCATCAGTCAATACTTATAATTCTTCTTGATATGATTATTTCCTGCCATTCATGCAAAGAAACAGGTTCAAATTTACATATTTTACAAGTTCAGATTCACACACACAAAATGAGATTTCAAAAACCCAGAGTTGTATGGTCAATATTATCATCAGATATTTTGCAATCAACATGATTTTGGTCTGCAATGAACTAATGTAATTCTGGATACATTGATAATCTGATTGCTTGCTGATCTAGTTCATTCAATCAATTGATTTCTTCAGTATTTGCTATGTCTCATTGGTAAATCTCAGTTCATTATAATGATCATAAAGTTTCAAGTCCATAGTTTTCTATTGTGATTTACAACTTGCAGTACTTTGTTTTTAACATTGATGGCGTTTATCAGGTTTATATCGATAGTAACATATTTCTGCTCAACAATATGGTGATAGCACCTCAGCTTGTGTTTGACTGTAACAGAGATGGACTGATTCATGCTTCGCAGTTTGGGTCTGACATCTTGGTAACGGTTTCGGTCAGTGTTTGATTTTGTGGCAAACTTCGATATCATTCAGTGATGATTTTGATCTGATGTTATTTTGGTAGCAATGAGCATTTTTCTATATCTCGCCCCTTTGACCTTTGGCATTGTTGTGAAAAGGGGGAGAATAGTTTATCAGTGCTTATATAGTATGATCTGCTGAGTTCATTAATGTTGATCTGATAGTGCATGGTGTTCAAACGGTTACAGGTTTGACATCAATGCCAAAGGGGGAATTTATTGACTCGAACCCTTTGACATTATTTTTAGCATTGATGTCAAAGTTTGTAAGCTGATTAATTTGTTAAGATTATTGTGATATATGAGATAATAAGTTTGATGTTGTGAATTGGTATGACTGTTGCAGCAATATTCAGTATTTGGAAAATTGGCAGATTTGACATGATATAGGTAACTTCACAATCAGTCTGAAATGGAAGTTTGAGTTATCAGTTCGATTACGTACAAAGGTCAAAAATTTGGTGCTACATTGATGACGTAACACTATAACATAGTAATGACATATTTAATCACTTAATATTAAACAAGGTAGTGATATAACTGATGAGCATTATTTTGGGATTGATATTCATTGGAATTCATAAGCTTGATATTAGATTCATATCCTGACTAATGAACAGGTTTTGTAATGTTGATGATCATTGCATTCTTCATTGATATTTATTTGTCTTCTTCACTTTATATTTGAAAAGATGAAAAACAACATGCTAAACAGAATAGATAAGAAACCTACATTTTCTAAGACATCAAAATGTATACAAAATTACAAAGTCCTTTTGTCAGCATTTCACTTTGAATAGTAACAAAGCATTAAAACTATAATGCTTCTATTATCGTATCCTTTTTGGAAATTTGTAACCCTAAGCAAGAAACTAGGGCACGAATTATAGAATTTTGGGCATACTCCTATCTGTGCATAGACATGTCGATTTTGGATCCCACAGTTAATAGGAACATTTGTAAAAATTGCAGAAGAAAGGGCAACAGTTACGGTTACAAAGATGAGTTACATTGATTTTGCATAGAAAAGAGAGTTTTTTTTAATGAGGATGTGACAGGGTTTTTGGTGCCAACTCTATTCTTTTGACGCATGGTTTTACAAGGAGTTAAAAATGAAAGAAAACTGTGTGGAACAACAAAAAAGAACCAGTCAATTCAAAAGGAAAAAGTGAAAGAGAAATAATTTTGAACAGGTCTATGGGTACCCACTTTATCTAATCTTTGTTCTCTTTCAGTTTTGAAGTTAAAGTAGAGTTATTTATGTTATAAATTTTGTGAGATGCAGTTCTCCTTGGTATGTCTCAATTTAACCCCTCTTTGAGTCTTTTTTTACTTGAGTTTGTAATTATTTTTGAGATTTCTGTCTAAGCATGTTTTTTTTATAAAGGTTTGACAAATTCTAGGTAGGATTCATGATGAAGAGTTAAGTATCTAGGTATTTCGTGCTGTTCCTGTTTATTTAGTAAAGTTGTTTTCTTTGATGAACCTTAGTTTGCACATCTTTTTCATTGATAGGGGTCTCAAGTGATTGTAACCTTAGTTGGAGGTGTATAAGTTACAGATTTATACCTTGATAACAAAGCTTAATTTTTGTGAAAAAAAATCTTCTTGAATTTGTGTTCATTTTGTTGGGTCACTTAATTTTTTCATTTTGAAGTTCCAAAATAACTTGATAATGTTCTTGGTTCAAAGATAAAGGACGCTTGTGAACTAGCGAAGGAGGTATTAAAATGAGTTGGTCGTCATTTTGTCAAATTGACAGAACACACATATTGAAATACAATGGGAATTAAATACTAATGAGCTTGGAATTAAAAGAGTCAATGCATGAATTAAAATAACATAGGTGACGATCGATCTTTGAGGATTTATTGAGACAAAAGCGAAGTTGATCAAAGAGAATCATGGAGATATATTATAATTGAACTAAAATAACACAAGATAGGTTGATACAATTGCTCTGGGGTTTGCAAATCAGAAAGAATTCTATCAGAAGAAAATCCTTGAGAAAATATGCTGAAGAAATATTGTAATTTTAATATGCTACAAAAATGATGTCGCCGGAGGATAAAAATGATCGAAAGTTAACAATCTAAAAATGACCCAGTTCGGAAAATCAAAATAAATATTCATTTAAGAGGAAATCATTTATTCTAGATGGCATCAAGCCATTCGATCTCAAAACATTTCAATGTATTCCTAATAATTTATTCCCTAAATTTTCACAACTCGTACCAAGATTTAATGGAGAATATGATGAATCAACACTTGAGCATTTGTATGCATTTTATACATTCATAGAGGAAAATCAGATTCATGCAAAAGATATAGTGATGAAATTATTTGTTACGTCATTGAAGGATAATGCAAGAGAATAATATGATTCATTACCTACAAAGTGCATATCATCATGGAAAGAGTTTGAGAAATAGTTTCTACATATGTTTCAGATGCAGAAGATAACGTATGCTATGAACAGGATGAAAATTAGAATTACATTATGGAAGAAGAACCTTACATGTCTCCATTAGATAAATTTTTCAATTTGGAAAGATATGAAGGTGAATTTGCAGCCCATTTATTCATAAGGATGGTAAATATTTATCAAGAAATACCTTCAGACATCATGCCTCCATGCAAGAAATTCTTAAATAAAATTTATGAATTGGAAATCTCAGGTGACTCTAGTTTGAAGCTTTTGTTCAGCATAATAGATGAAAAATACCTAGATGGGGATGTTTCAGAACAAGTTGACTTTGACAATCTAGAATGGTACCATTTTCCTGAATTACGTAGTAAGGAAAATGAATGCACTAGTCATGTGGAAGATAAAGAAGCATCCATACTTGAGAACCATGATGACACTTGTGTTGAAAAAGATAAAAATGAAGAAGAATTCATACATGGTGATATTTGTATGGAAATGCATATCAGTGATTATGATGATAAGGATGAAGATATTCTTAGTTCAGAGAAAATTTCAAACTTGTTAGATATAGAATATCAAATATATGTTGAGAAGAACGGTCTAAAAATTTTCTCCGTTCCTCAAAACAAACAAACTAGTCAATTAATGCACATGTGAGAGAAGGAAATTTGTGCAGATAATAAAGATATTGGCCTAGTCAATGAAGCACATGATGACACTCAAGAAGATGATGCATTTAGTGAAAGTATGAATTATGATCAGCGTAGAGAAGAAAGTACATATGAGAAAGACCTAAAAAAAAATTCAAATCCATTATATGAAGAAGGTGAGGCATTTTCAGATACTATAGTTAATATGCCATGTTTTGAGGATGAACATTACAATGTTGAGAGTATGATATTATCATCAGAGGAAGAGGCCAAAGGAATACATAATGTTTCAAATCTTGAAACCATGGAAACTTTAGACAGAAACATTGCTATGAAAGTATTAGACATGTGTAAGGAGGAAGATGATCTTGGGGAAAAATCTAATCTCATAAAAGAGAACACGCTTTTGAAGAATTGTCATGATCAGAATAATGAATTCACTAATTTCTAGGGACGTAAAGGTTTGATGTCATGTATTAGTCATTTCTGTGATATAATTAATGATTATGGGACTCAATTTGGATATGTCTCTAATTCAAAGGTAAGTATATCTATATATAAAAGAGAAGTTGATAACAAAATGTGTCATATTACATATAGTTGTGCATTGTATGGTGAGACAGGACACTGCAAGGGATATGGATTTAGCTTGGATATCATTAGAGAATGTAATAGTAATAATTACAACTGGATAAGAGAAAGTCTCAACATATTTTATCAGACATATTTCAGTATTATTTTCAGATTAATGTCAATGAAATATGATGAGAACATGATTTTTGAGAGAGGCAAGTATTGCTTTTGTATTTTGGTAGCTTATGACTACCAAATTATATGTGATGTGATCTCTATACAGTGGTTCGCTAACCAAAGTGATCAGCACTTGGTCTTCTTCTACCAGAGATAACTGAATTCTCTCTATACTCGTAAGGATCATACGTCCCCAGGAAGAGCCACTGTTGGGTCACTTAAAATTGTCCATTTTGAAGTTCCAAAATAACTTGATTATGTTCTTGGTTCAAAGATAAAGGACACTTGTGAACTAGCGAAGGAGGTATTAAAATGACTTGGTTTTCATTTTTCCAAACTGACAAAACACACACTTTGAAATACAATGGGAATTAAATGCTAATGAGCTCAAAATTAAAAGAGCCAATGCATGAATTAAAACAACACAAGTGTCGCTTGAGCTCTAAGGATTTACTGAGATAATTTAGTGAAGTTGATCAAAGAGAATCATAGAGATAGATTATAATTGAATTAAAATAACACAAGATAGATTGATACAATTTCTCTGGGGTTCGCAAATCAGAAATAATTCTATCAGAAGAAAATCCTTGAGAAAATATGCTTAAGAAATGTTGTAATTTCAACATTCTGAAAACATGATGTCTCTAGAGGATGAAAATGATCTAACTTTAACAATCTAAAAAAGACCCAGTTTGGAAAATCAAATTTCCTATCTCCAGTCACAATTGTATATTTGTACAATCTGTTTTGGGTTGCATACTAGAAGCCAAAATCCGAAAGATAGGTAGTTATCAATTAATTAGTTATTAGTTTTTCTCAAAAGAGTTTTCTAAATTTTAATGAAGAATGATGTATTTTCAACTTAAAAGGGGTATGCAAATTATTCAACCACATATATATGTGGTGTAAAATGTAATCATAAAAAATCATCACATTGTATAATATACATTGATAGTTTAATTTTTAGAGTTAGCCTCAACAACTACAAACATGAACTCTGATGTACTATTTTTTCAAAATCAATAAAGGGACTTTGTTTCTATGTCACTTGTGGTAAGAAATTTAAATTTATTTTAGGTTAGTCCCTTGTAAGAATTGAGAAGATTAATTACTATTCTTTTAATGCTTGTGTAGAGATATATTAGACTCATATCCCTCTTTGATTATCAAGGGGTATGTGAAAAGGTTGTGTTTCCTACTTCTTGTTCAATTGGTCTTCTAGACACGGAAGTTAAATTCAATTGGACTAGCAAGGATATAATCAGGCTTAATTTCTTTACATTGGTAGCATTTGAATAGTTGATGGTATTGGAACATATATTGTCTTACAAGGTTGTACAAAGGACTTAATTTGGATTGACACTATTGCCCAAGTCAGAACAGACATTGATCCCATCTATTATTGGAAAATAGGCATTTGGCTCTAAGTTTAAAGTTTTGTTTCTACTCATCATTTATTTCATTTCAAGAACTATTTCAAATAGAAATTTTATCAAAGCATTCTTAGAAGTTTTCATTTTGAAGCATTCTCAAAGTATTCAGTTATTCTATAGTTGTAAAGTTCATTGGATCTACTTCAAGGAAATAATTTGTCATCTTGAAGAGATCATTCAGTCTCATACATTATTATTTGTTATAAAAAGCCTTAAGCTAGGAAGTCTAGTTAGGGTATAGGTTTACCCACCCTTGTTCTACAGAGCCTAAAGTGTTGGGGAGGAGGATCATAATCGATCACTCCCATTCATTTTCTGAGAGAGTTGAATAATCCTAGCATTGAGTAGGAAAGCTCATAGGATTTTCAACCTGCAGTTTTGGGAACCAACAGATTGGCGACTCTGCTCGGGATTTTTCATAAGTTTTTGGGAATCTTTTGTGACATAATAGACTCTACTAAAGATAAGAGCTTAGAACAAAAAATAATATTTCCTCCAAAAGTGGTGGCGACTCTATTTAAAAATATTTCAATTAGTGACTCTACTGAGGGTGAAGATCTAGAAGGAGATGAAAATTTTCTCTTTTGAAAGAAACATCAATTCTATTTTAGACTGTATCAATATAAATAGTTGTTTAAGAGGAAATAATTTATTCCAGATTGCATCAGGTCATTGGATCTCAAAAGATTTCAACGTATTCCTAATAATTTATTCCCTAAATTTTCACAGCTTGTACCAAAATTTCATGGAGAATATGATGAATCAACACTTGAGCATTTGTATGCATTTTATCATTCATAAAGGAAAATTAGATTTGTGTAGAAGATACAGTGATGAAATTAATTGTTAGGTCATTGAAGGTTAATGCAAGAGAAGCATATGATTCATTACCTACAAAGTGCATCTCATCATGGAGAGAGTTTGAGCAATGGTTTCTCCATATATTTCATAATGCAGAAGATAATGTATGCTATGAACAAGATAAGAATTAGAATTACATTACGGAAGAAGAACCGTACATGTCTCCATTAGATGCATTTTGTAATTTGGAAAGATATGGAGGTGAATCTACATCCCATTTGTTCATAAGGATAGTAAATATTTATCAGGAAATACCTTCACACATCATGCATTCATGCAAGCAATTCTTAAATAAAAAATTCATGAATTGGAAATCTTAGGTGACTCTAGTTTGAAGCTTTTGTTCAGCATAATGGATGAAGAATACCTAGATGAGGATGTTTCAGAACAAGTTGACTCTGACAGTCTAGAATGGTACCATTTTTTTGAATTGTACATAGTAAGGAAAATGAAAGAATTATTCATGTGGAAGATAAAGAAGCATCCATACTTGAGAACCATGATGACACTTGTGTTGAAATAGATAAAAATGAAGAAGAATTCACACATGATGAAATTTGTATGGAAATGCATATTAGTGATATTCTACCTTCTCTTCTTTTTGTGCCTCTTTAGGTTCAGCTTTAGAGGACTCTCCAACTTGGAATGTTCCTTCTCCTGAATAACCTAAACTGGTTGTATCTCTATTTCTTCGTTGAGTCTTCAATTGTTCGTCAATATTTTGTGAGCTTTCATTGTATCTTCTTAGTTTTTCATTTTCTTCTTTCTTATTTTCCAATTCTTTCCTCAATGACTCATTCATCTTCCTCAGTCTTTCATTCTCAGCTAATACTTGAAATAACAAATTAAGAATTTCTAGATTTGGTTGTGTTATGAATTTTTATGTCAACATTTCGAATCACACTCTGTGATCCATCATCATGATGAGCAATAAGAGAACAAGGAAAAATGAATAAAGTTGTAGACCTAAACAGGTTAAAAAAGAGGGGAAGAGGTGGAAGGAAAGAGGTTCAAGGGCACATGTGACAGAAGGATGTTCAATGGAAAATAATAAACAAAGAGGGGAAAAATAAATGAGAGAACTAAGAGAAACCAAAAGAAGAGAGGCCCAAAGACTAAAAAAAAAAAATGAAGAGAAAGGGAAAGAAAAAGAAAGCAAATAAATAAAAGCAAGCGTGTACAAATACACCTATGAAAAAATAAAAATAAAGGAAAATAACT
>MU226611.1:420211-442817 GCA_018584345.1 Thuja plicata
CTGTGCTCCTTTCTTCCCCCCTCCTTTTCTTTTTGTCTTTTCTCCCTATCCCCTCATCCTCTCCTTTCTTCCTCCCCTTGGTCCCTTGGCACATTTTTTTCCTTTTCTATCTTCTTTTATTTTTGGGTCTCTTTGTCATTTTTCACTTGTGGCACAAACACACACACACACACACACACACACACACACACACACATATTTATATCTATATTCTTTTATATATAATTGTAAATATATTCTTGTATATATATAGAATATATTTAAAATTATATTTATAATTTTATATATATATATATATATTCACAATTATATATGCTATTTATTTAATTGTTTGAGAATATATATATATATATAATTTTCCTTTATTTTATTTTTTTCATAGGTGTATTTGTACATGCTTGCTTTTATTTATTTGCTTGATTTTTCTTTCCCTTTCTCTTCATTTTTATTATTTTTTTAGTCTTTGGGCCTCTCTTCTTTTGGTTTCTCTTAGTTCTCTCATTTATTTTTCCCCTCTTTGTTTATTATTTTCCATCACATCATTCTGTCACATGTGCCCTTGAACCTCTTTCCTTCCACCTCTTCCCCTCTTTTTTAACATGTTTAGGTCTGCTACTTTATTCATTTTTCCTTGTGCTCTCTTATTTCTCATCCTGATGATGGATCACGGAGTGTGATTCAAAATGTTGATGCAAAAATTCATAACACAATCAAATCCAGAAATTCTTAATTTGTTATTATCATGGATTGTGGAAATCTATTCTCTTTGATTAATACTTGAAAGTTCTTTGTAATGGTATCCTGCATTTTACTCTGATATAGGGTATATTCTTGTCTTATTTTGACAAGTTCTTCACTTTTTTTCTTATAGGGCATCATCAATAACTTTCTTGGTAGATATTGTACTTCTTTTCTCTTCTAGATCTTCACACATCCTAACAGACTGCGTTTCCAGTTCTCATTTTAGATTATCCATATGTTCTTTAAGCTTCTTCTTAATTTCCAACAGATTTGTTACTGCTTCTTAAGATTCTTCAGATGTACTTCCTTCAGACATTTGTTCTATGTAGTCTTGACTTTCACTCAGTTGATCAACAAGTTCTCTCCTCTTTGCAAGAGAATGTCTGAGATTTTCCTTTAGCTCCCTGATCATCTTATTTGCATTATCAAGTTGCATCTCATACCTATACTCCTCCATGATAATGGATCTTTACCCTAAGATGTTAGAATTATCACCAAAATCACCAATGCTCTGATACCAATTGTTGGGAATGATGGGTACTAAGAGGGGGGATGAATCAGTACAAATAGATATTAAACTAACTCGTCCACTGAACAAAATAACTAATGCACTACTTTCCAGACCTATAACGTGAGTAACTAATGAAAAATTGAATGAAACAATAATAAAAAGCATCCACAAATTTCACACACAACATTGTAGTTTTCACGTGGAAACCCTTGTAAGAGGGAAAACACCACGGTGGAGATGACACCCACAATCCCAATAACCGCAGTGTATGATTTTTCCTTGTTAGGAGCTACAAATACCCTTTATGAGGCTTCACCCTGTTAGAAGTGACTAGTACACTTTTAGGATTACAGTAAGATTGAAGCTATGATTTACCTCTCTAGAGGATTTAAAACCTCAGTTTAGAAGTCACCCTGTTAAAGGATTTATAAAAAGAACTTGTTAGAGTTCACCCAAATAAAGGATTTGACCTGCTGCAACTATTAGGAAGGAAACAAGATAAATGATTTGAATTTTTTACTGATTTCTTAACAGATACTATAATCTCTTTATACTTTTTACCTTTGTACTCTGCAACTTCTCTCTTCTCTTTGATCGCAACTTCAACTTGAAATCATAAAACCCTAATCACCCAAAATAGCTTTAACAACAAAAACTACTACTTCTATAGTTAATTTCTCTTTGTGATGTAGTCAAGGCTGTAGAGATCTCAAAAGAGATATCCACACTTGTATCCAACAACAAGGAAAACAACAAAAACTACAACAGAACAAGATATAATCAATGTCAACTCATTAATTATCAGAATTTTAATTACATGCAACATGTCAAGCTGTTAGGCCTTCTCGTTTATGGCCACATACATCAAAAAATACACTAAGATCTATCAAAAAAATCTTCTACAAGCTTTAGATCACCCCTTTAACTAGCTTAGACCTGTAACAGACAGCAATGTGCTAGGGAAACTCAAGATAGATCTAAACTTGTGCTCACAAGACACCAAGCAATCCTCTTGTTTCCTAAGCCAACAAGCTACTATCCCTCCAAGGTATCCTTCACATAGTTTAGATCCACAGACCTATACATCCACTCTTCCACTACTTCTTCTCTCTACTTCCCTTCGCTCCCTCTACTCTAGCCAAATCCTCTTTTATACAACATAGCCACAAGTTAGCTTTACAATTAAAATAAATCAACAAACATAAGTTGGCATCAAGAACACAACACCCAACGTGTTCTTCATCAGTCGGCTTCCAACAACCATTAAATTTTCATAGGAGAGTGAACCAAATAAGATTTATGTCCTCACACCTCCAATGATCGATCCAAAGCTTGAGGAATATGGCCCCAAATTAAATACACTAGTCAGCCATCCCAAACAATCAGAAAAAAACCCCGTCAGTGATCAAGAACACCAAAACCACACCACTTAGTGAGAGGCACAGCCGATACAAACATCAATGAACATACACCACCGAGAAAAGCATCTTCGAGCACCATCGAGCCCAGTCACTAAGTCCATTGGTGAAGAAACACATTTTCCAACTAAGAACTTCTGCCAATGATTGAAAAACTTAGGTCTCCAACTAAGCTTGCTACCAAAACCAAAATTAAACCAAAACATCTTTTTGGTGATACAGGATTTCCAACTACCCCAAGATGCTCCTGTATCAAACACCCCAGGTGAGAATATATGTTCTCAGTAGCTCGATGAACATCTATTGGGATTCAACACATAGATCCCAAGATGGCTCTTGGTATACATGTCCTCTGAGTTTGCAACTGATACACCCATGCCTCGGTTCTTCTTTTTCTTCCTCTTACCACTAGAACTCTCTAATGTGCCTTCAGATCTCTGAACCTAAATGTCTACACCAACCTTTGCAATCACCTCAGGTCTTCTTCCAATGCTCAATTTCCTCCTTGCTTTGTCTTTATCCTTCAAAGGAATTAAAGTAAACTTATCTCCATCTTTCAGAATAGTAAAAAATTTACTCTTACATTCATTAATAACCTCTCTATCATACTTCCAAGGTCTCCCAAGTAAGACATGACAAGAAATCATCTCCACAATGTCACATAATACTTCATCCTTATAAGAACCAATGTGAAAACTTAACATGCATTGATCCTTCACTTTTACTGCATGATCTTCATGCAACCAACTTATCTTATAAGGACAAGGATGTTCCAACCTCCTCAAACTAAGATTCCAAACCATCTTCTCAAAAACCAAGTTATTAGTACTCCCTCCATCAACAATCATCTTATAAGATTTACAACTAGACTTACACACAGTCTTGAACATGTTCTTCCTCTAAAAAGAATCAACTTGTTTCATGGGTAACAATGTTCTCCTAATAAAAATACTCACACCTTTCACCTTAGGTTCATTCTATACAACTTCATTCACCACAACATTTGAGTGACTACCGACCTTCTTATCTGCATGTGGACATTCAAATGGCCGATGTCCTTCTTCTCCATAGTTGTAATAGGTACCTTTGAATACACCTCTACCTGCCTTTCTCCTTAGTTCAACAAGATTCGGTTCCTCCTCAACTCTCAGTTTATCCTTTTTGGACTACTCTTATTTCTCTTCCCTCGGGAATTTCCATGATTTCCTCTCTTCAACTTAGCTTCTTCCTTTAGGGAATACTGGTAAGAAACCTCAACTAATTCAATCTTCAATATACCAATCTCATCCTGGATATTGAATCTCATACCATTAATATACCTTTCCACCTTTTCTTTAGAAAGTTCTCTGTGCCTAGACCGAATAGTCAACTTGTAGAACTCCTCGGTATAGTCTTCTACAGTCATCTCTTTCTACTTTAGATTTTGTAACCTCTTAAACAAATCAATTTCATATTCAGCAAGAATGAACTTAGCCTTAAGGTTTTCCACCATAAACCTCCAATGATTGATCTTCATCTCACCTTCTTCTTCTCTATCTCTCTGCAATTATTTCCACCAAAGAGCAACATGTCCTTTTAACTTAGTCTATTTTATCCTCACTCTAAGAGGATCTCTAATAACTTCCCACTCAAAGTAGTCTTCTAACTCAGTGATCCAATCAATCATATCCTTGGTTCTCAATGTACCTAAGAAATTGGAAACCTCCATTCGATAACTTGTACCCAACCAAGCACTATATCTTTGCAATCGACCAATTTTGTCTTCACCAGATCTCTCCATCCGATCGAATATTTCATCTCCACTAGATCAAGCAGCCTCAGAGTTTTCAGCATCTTCTTCATAAGCATCTTCTATTCTAGGACCTCATAGCAATCATGCAATTGTTGGAGTTGATGAAAAACTATCAACCTTACAGCTCCCAAGAATCACCTGCATGCAAACACCTGTCACAGAAAGAGAGAAGCAAAAGCTATGGAGGCCAAAAACAACAGATCTGTGAAAGAGGAAACATCCTCAATTTATTCAATAAATATGGAATGGAATTACCAAAAAGATTACATAATTACAAAGTGATCAATCCTTATAAAGGAGATCAAAACCTTGAGATGGGTGAAGAAACCAAGGTTGGGTGAAGAAACCATTGTTGGGTGAATAAACCAAGGTTGGGTGAAGAAACCAAGGTTGCATGAATAATTAATAAAAGAATCAATTATTGTATGCCTAAAGTTTATCTTAAGTGAAATAGAGATAAAAGGGACTTAATAATTAAATCAAATAATGATTTAATTAATAAGTGAAAGGTGACTTAATAATTAAATCAATAATGATTTAATTAATAAGTGAAAATACCCTTTTAACTCTAACAGCAACAACATTTTTGATTCCCTCGATGACTTCATTCCTCAATTTAGCCATCTCATTATGGATCTCATCTTGTAGATCCTCTTTCATCTGATCAATCATCCTAGGGTTTAGTGTTTGAGAAGGCATCTCCAAAAGCCTCAGTGAAAACTCCACAAGGAGAAATCAGTCTACTTTCTGGTCACTTTGTGCAAATCCTTCACTGAGGTAAGTAAGATCTACTCTCTGCCACCTCACAACAACGCAATAGGAACACCACAAGTCTAGAATTCAGATCTGAAACTACTACAACAAGATCCAACCATGCTCTGATACCACCTGACACTGTGAAGGCCAGAGAGATCTCAAAAGAGATGTCCAAACTTGCATCCAAAAACAAGGAAAATAGTGGAAACCATAATAGAGAAAGATATAATCAATGTCAACAAATTAATTATCAGAATTTCAATTACATGCAACATGTCAAGATGTAAGGCCTTCTCAGTTACAACCACATACATCAAAAAATACACTAAGATCTATCACAGAGATCTTCTACAAGCTTCAGATCACCCCCTTAACTAGCCCAAACCGGTAATAGACAACAATCTGGCAGGAAAATTCAAGATGTATATCTAAACTTGTGCTCACAAGCCACCAAGAAATCCTCTTGTTTCCTAAGCCAACAAGCTACTAGCCCTCCAAGGTATCCTTCACCTAGTTGAGATCCACAGACCTTTACATCCACTCTTCCACTACTTCTTCTCTATGCTTCCCTTTGCTCCCTCTACTCTACCCAAACCCTCTTTTTATACAAAACAACCACAATTCGGCTTTACAATTAAAATAAATCAACAAAACATAAGTCAGCATCAAGAAAACAACACCCAACGTGTTCTTCATTAGTCATCTTTCAATAACCATTAAATTTTCATAGGAGAGTGAACCAAATCAGATTTAGGTCCTCACACCTCCAATGGTCGATCCAAAACTCGACGAATGCAACCCCAAATTAAATGAACTAGTCGGCTAGCCTAAACAATCAGGAAAACCCAGTTAGTGATCAATAACACCCAAACCATGTCACTTGATGAGAGGCACAACTGAGGCGAAAACCCTCAAAAAGGCACCATTGAGAATTTATCGTCAAGCACCATCAATCCCATTCACCAAGTCCGTTGGTGAAGCAACACATCTTCCAACTAAAAACTGCCACCAATGACCGATAAACTCAGGTCTCCAACCGAGCTTTCTACCAGAACCAAAACATCTTTTTGGTGATACAAGATTTCCAACTACCCCAGGATGCTCTTGCATCACTTTGTTTCCTTAAATAAACAAATTGCACCAACTTGAAAATGATCTTCAATTTGTTTTCTCATGACAACACCATGTGTCTAATTGATAATCTCGATGAGAAAAATGATTTACCATGACCAAATTAGGTCAAGGTAAGATCTAAAAGTTTATATCTCCAAGATAACTAACACATTTTTACTTCTCCAATGTAATCCCTTAAATCTATCTTAAATGCTTGTATCAATCGTATAAATACCAATACATTGGATGTATAACCTTTATTCCACATCATCATATCATTAAAAATGATCACATACACTTTACCAGTCACTGATCAGAGATCTACTAACCGGTTGATCAAGGACATAAAAGTTCTACCTATCTCAATGTCAGTGACACTCAAAACTCTATCACTGCTCAACCAAATGTGTTGTGGTTGGAACCATGTTGCAATGTGAACTTGTTAAATCTTTATCTATGACCTCTCCATAAAATTCTATTTATATTATGACCGTCACCAAAATTATGTTTTCACAGTCTAGCGATCTTCTGGACTTAACCAAATTTCAGTATAGCTTCTTACTGATTATACCTTCACTTTACCTATTGTATGTTATTGACTTTTATCCACTTAGTTGCACTTTACTGACTTAGTTGACATCAATAACAACAATATAAATGACTCCTTATCACTTCACCACAATAGTCCACAATCTATAATACCAATAGCCACAATCAAATACCAACAAAATGCATAGCTCTATAGTCTCAATAGGATGTGGTGGTGGAATAATAGTTCATGTTATGTGAAGTTAGATTGCCAATTCCATAAGATATCCACATCAGATACTTAAGTATAAATAACTAGTTAAGTTATTGTAAGTTTAATGCATTTTAGATATGTGGAAGTATTTAAGCACTACAAATAAGATGGTTGAGGTTAAATAAATTTTTTTGGGACAATTTGGCTTCAAACCACCTTGACTTTTGGTTGGCTATTTGTTAGATATTATATTTTCCAAATTTATTAATCTAATTTTTATTTTTGATTACCGTAACAATAGATTTTGAAGGGACCCAAAATCCTTTACAAGAAGATTTTGAAAGGGATCCAGAACCCCAAATAAAATAGAAATTGTAAAGGAAAAAGAATTAAAAACTAGTAGCTAACCTCCAACAAATGGTCAGCAACCTAAAAAAATGGATCAAACAAAGTTCAAACTACCCAAGAGAACATAGCACAATAGACCACAACCTCAAAAATATTTTACAAGGATCCCCAAACCTTAATAGTGAACCAACAGTTTTTCTAGGATCCCTTAACCTTCTAGTGAATACAAGTAATCATTCATAATAATATAGGGTTATGACAGGCTCCACTTACCTTAACAAATTGCCTACAAAGAATGCACAGTAAAAAGCTAGCTGAAGAACCATTGGGTTTTAACATGGATCCCAAAACTATCATAGGATTTTGACAGGCTCCCCAAACCTTAGTAAAAAACCTCAAGTGATAAATAGGGAGAAAAGATATGGAAATATGGGAATTTGAAAGGCTCTGCAAACCTCCATGGATTTTGACTTGGCTCCCACAACCACAATGCTATCACCAAAAACTAATCCCAACCAACCAATCCACAACTCTTCTAAGAAACTCCTCTCCACCTCAATAGGAAAGGATTCCCCCTCTAAAGAGACAAAACAGAATGAAAAGACTAGAGAGGAGAAGATAGTCAACCCCATATCCATGTAATCACAACAAGGAGCAGCCCACAAAGACCAACCATAATCCACCAACTTAGAGCCATTACCCACCTCTATAGGAAAATTCATCACCTCAAAAAGACTGAAAAGAGGGAGACAAGGAAGGGAAGTGAGCTAAACCCATAAATTAATCACGTGACTAAACCCCACCTCAATAGGGATTAGCTCCACCTCAATAGGAACCTTAGGGAGACGCATCCTTCCAAATGAAATACTAGAACAAACAAGAGAAGAATGGTAAAAAACATGGGCATCAACATGGCCACAAAAATCCCTAAAAAAGAAAAACCTTAACAAAAAATAGAACTATACCAAGCTAGGCCCTTAAAAACTGCCAACAACTTCTTGGCTGACAAACAACACCTCACAACTAAATGAATCAACAACCACCAAAAATAAGGAAACACTAAATACCTCCTTGCAAAGAACACCCATCTAAAATGGAGAAACAAGATAACCTCAGGTGCAGAACCAATAGAGCATCCTCAAGAAGCTAAAATAGAGAACCCAAATCTAGTTCCCATAATTGTGGGCAGTGGAAAGAGCATCAGAACAACCAAAATATCTCCATTTGGAACAGGAATCCTAGGTTCCAAACCACTCCCACTGCAAACAAATAAGGGACTAAGAAGTCCACAGAGACAAAAAGCTTCCCACCCTCCTTCCCCTCAAAGGAAAGGAGGAAGGGAAACAATAGCAGTTGACCCCTTTCTAAGACACTTACCAAAGAAACCTGAGCCACCACACTGCTCTACCATAGAAGACCGTGGCAAAAAGGACTAAGCAAGGCATTGGACCGCACAATCTCTAGAAACAACACACAAATTCTAGGGTGCTAAAGAAACAATCTCCCCCATTTCCACCACATAGGTAAACCCCTCCAAATAGCCTCCAAAGGGAAACTCAAAAAGAAGGCCTCTGAGTTCTCATGGTCACAAAAAAAAAAACCCTAACTATGGCATCCCCATTTTTGCCAAACATGGTGCGTCCAAGAAAGTCCCCTCCATCTATAGTGGAAAGAAGAACCAACACAAATGTAGACAAAGGGAAAATACTAACCAAGATCCCAGATCTGTAGGGACTACCAGCTCCAGTGCCAAGAAAACATCATTTTTAACCAGAACAACAACCACAGAAGGAAAAAATGCCACTCTCAGAGACACAAGACCAATGCCAGTGAAGGCACCAGAAAAGTAAACAATCCAGTCACCAGAGATGTCTTCATCATCTTTTTCATCCTCATAAGATTCATCATATTTAGACAATTTAAAACATGTTACCATTGGGGTTCCAACTAGTTTGGATTCATCCATACCAAAAGTATTGAGCACTTCTTTCACATTTTTGGATTGAATGATATATATACCATTCTTAAGTTGTGAAACTTTCAATCCAATAAAGAGTTTTATCTCCGCAACCATTGACATCTCAAATTATTTCTTCATCTCTTTATCAAATTTCAAACTCATGTCATTATTTCCTCCGAAGATTATGTCATTGCTTGAGCTACCAACAACATATCTCCTTCAACTTTTAGGTACACATTACTATCATCACTTTTTCTATTGAAGCCAATCTAAATAAGATAGGAATGTAAACTTTCATACCATGCACTTGGATCTTGTTTCAGTCCATATAATTCATTTTGTAGCTTGCATAACATGTCTTTATCCTTTTTCAATGCAAAACCATCGGGTTGTTCTATGTAGACCTCTTCTTCAAGAATTTGATTCAAGAAAGTTGATTTGACATTTGGATATGAAAAGATTTAAATAAGAAAGTAGAATTTTTACCTCTTCTAGTCTTGCTACTGGAGCAAAATTCTCACCATAGTATAGTCCTTCTTCTTGAGCATAACCATTACACACAAGCCTTGCCTTGTTTCTGATCACATCTCCATCTTCATTTAGTGTATTCTTGAAGACCCATTTGGTACCAATCACATTTTTATCTTTAGGCCTAGAAACAAGTGCCCATGTATCATTCTTCTCAATTTGATCATGTTCTTCTTCCATAGATTTTACCCAATCTTCATCCTTGATTGCTTCCTTCACTATCTTAGGCTCATACTTAGAAATTAAACAAGCACTCTCTCTAAGATTTCTTCTTGTAAGAACAAATACGTTCTTATCACCTATAATCTGAGCAACAGAATTATTTATCTTCACATACCTAGGTATCACCGGTTTAGGTCTTGGAGCTTGTTCATTTGTCAGTTGAATCACTTCCCTCTCATTATTTTGATCTATTGGTTCATGCACTTCTGGTTCAATATATTCAATCGCCCGATCATCCTATATTACTTGCTTGCTTGAATCACCAGATTTCTCAAGATATTCATGATTCATCCACCTTTACATTAGCACTCTCAATAATCTTGTTAGTTCTTTTATTCAAGCAGTTGTATGCTTTCCTTATATTAGGATAAAACAAGAAAATCTCTTCATCACTTTTAGGATCAAATTTTCCAGTCTCATCATCTCTCTTAATGTAACATCTACTTCTAAATACTTTGAAATATTTAACATGAGGTAAGTGACCATAGCATAGCTCATAGGGTTTCTTAAATTTGTTCCTTTCTTTACTTGCACCCAGTTTAATGTATAAACATCTGTACTAATTGCTTCTCTCCAATACATCTTCGGTACATCTCCTTGAATCAACATCATCCTTACACCATCTACTATGGTTCTATTCCTTCTCTCAGAAACACCATTTTTTTGTGGAGTGCTTGGTGTAGACATTTGTATCTTGATTCCATTGTCTTCACAATACTTAACAAATTATGCAAAGGTAAACTCACCACCTCTATCAAATCTTAAACATTTCAAACTCTTACCTTATTCATTCTCAACCAGTTCTTGGAATGATTTGAATTTCTAGAATGCATCAGACTTCTCCTTCAAGAAAGTTACCCATATTATTCTAGAATAGTCATCAGTAAGGAGTATGAAATATCTTTCACCTAGATAACTCTTCTCTCTCATAGGCCCATAAAGAACAGTATGCACCAAATCAAGTATGCTTTCAGATGAAAAAAAGTATTTCTCTTGAAAGTAGAATGAGTTAGCTTACCCAACTGACATTCTTTGCACATCAAACCCTAATTAAAGAGTCACCTAGTTAAATGATTTACAATTTAGTTATGTTAGGATCTAGCTGGTTAAGGGATTTAGCTTGATAAAGTTGTAAGGAATAAACGAGTAAATGATCTGAGATGATAGCACTTCTCCTCTACTAATACAAATCTAGTTCAAGCTCAATTTGTGCTACACATGAAGACAATCTTCTCTCTATCGCACCTCTGCATCCACGATCTACACTTGTGCTTTCCATATTTATACATTATAAGATCATGAGGGAAATTAACCACCTTACAAAAAAATTTAAAATCTTTTCCTCTCAATGAACAAATCCTAAAATGTGTTATAAATATAGAACACTTTCTAACAAACTCATGTCAGCCTTCAAATTTATCGCACATCGATTTGACAAAGAAATGTCAAACCACAACTCATTCTTCAATGTTCTTGCACAACCTCCTAGAAATCCAATCACAATGATAATAAAAAAAAGCCAACTCATCAATCCTCGTCAATCAAAAAAATCACCACAATCCCTGCAACACATAAATATTCATAGCAACATGGTGCATCATCACCAATCAAGGATATGACTGACGATTCTAAATAACTCCTTTATCTCTTTGTTGAATAACCTTCTTTCACTTGAAACTTCGTCTTTCGAGCATCAAATCATGATGTATTCGCAACCATCACCTCATAACATAGTCTAGATAAACATATCAAAACTTAGTTTACACAAACATCTGATCATTTTCCTTGTACTACATCTTGTTCTTCATGTTAACATATCATCCTTCAATCAATCATAACTCACTCAATACATAAGATAAACTTGTTTGGTCATAGATATAGCATCTAGAGACATCACTTACACTTTTGCTATGATCGCAGACAACAATTCTTACTACAGCTCATTATCCAGCCTCTTGAACATACATCAACATAACAAGTACATAGTCAACCAATAATCACTAAGTTGACATCAATGACAACATCATATCTTAGCATCCTACCATACACATACCATAATATCTCAACATTAGTTATGCCAACAGAAAGATGGGGGTTTCAAAGGCTCCGCAAACCTCCAAGGGTTTTGACTTGGCTCCCACAACCACAATTCTGCCACTAGCAAAAACTCCCCACCAGCCAATCCACAACTCTTCCAAGAAACTCCTCTGCACCTCAATAGTAAAGGATCACCCTCTAAAGGGACAAAAGAGAATGAAAAGACTAGAGAGGAGAAGACAGTCACCCTCATATCCATGGAATCACAAGGAGTAGCCCACAAAGACCAACCATAATCCACCAACTTAGAGCCATTCTCCACCTCTATAGGAAAATTCATCACCTCGGAAAGACTGAAAAAAGGGGGGAAAGAAGAGAAGTGAGCCAAACCCAAAAAGTGATCACATGAGGAAACCCCGCCTCAATAAGGTTTGGTTCCACCTCAATAGGAACCTTAGGGAGATGCATCCTACCACACACAACACTAGCCCAAACGAGAGAAGAACAGTAAAAAAACATGGGCATCAACAGGGCCACAAAAAGCCCTAAAATAGAAAAACCTTAACCAAAAATAGAACCAGGCCAAGCTAGGCCCTTGAAAACTACCAGCAACTGCTTGTCCGACAAACAAAACCTCACAACCAAAATCCTCAATAACCACCAATAGTAGGGAACAACCAAAGACCTCCTCACAAAAAACACCTTGCTCAAAAGGAGAACCAAGATAACCTCAGGAGCAGAACTAGTAGATCTTCCTCAAGAAGCTAAAAATAGAGAACTTAAAATTGGTTCCCATAACCGCGGGCAATGGAAAGAACATCAGAACAACCAAAATATCACCATTTGGAACAGACATCCCAAGTTCTAAACAACTCCCACTGCAAATAAATGGGGGACTAAGAAGCCCACAGAGACAGCATGCTTCCCACCCCCCTTCCCCACTAAAGAAAGGAGGAAGGGCCACAATATAAATTGACCCCTTTCTAAGCCGCTTACCAAAGAAACCCGAGCCATCACACTGCTCCTCCACAGAAGATCGCAACAAAAAAGTTTCGAGCAAGGCGTTGGACCGCACGATCTCTAGGAACAACACACAAATCCTAGGCCGCTATACAGACGATCTCCCCATTTCAACCACACGGGGAAACCCCTCCAAACGACTTCCTAACGCCAACTCAAAAAGAAGGCCTCAGAGCCCTCGTGGTCATAGAAAAAAACGGCAACTGTGGCATCCCCCATTTCTACCAAACACGGTGTGTCCAAGAAAGCTCCCTCCATCCGTAGTGGAAAGTAGAACCAATCCAAATGCAGACAAAGGGAAAAGACGGACCAAGATCCTAGATCTGTGGGGACTATTAGCTCCAGCGCCAAGCAAACATCGTTTTTAACCATAACAACAACGACAAAAGGAAAAATTGCCTCTAGGAGACATAGGACCTAGGCCAGCGAAGGCACCAGGATAGTAAATGATCCAGTCACCAGAGTCGTCTTCATCATCTTCGTCGTCATCATCTTCCGCGTCTTCCTCAACAACAATTTCCCTTGAATCTCTTCTTTAGGACCCATGAACCCTAGCTTTCAAACTGCTCCCGCTATCGTGCCCACTCATTCTCGCTCTCCTAAAACAACCCTTAATCCATTTTTTTTATTGTGATCTAGTTTTTTCTTTTTTTTTTTTGGTTAATTTCTCTTAGTTTCCCTTTGTTGTTTTGTTGAACTTTATTGTTTTACCATTTTTTCTCTTTATCCGTGCTATCTACAAGAGCCTTACCCGTTTCAAAATTCTTGTCTTATTAAAAAAAAATCTAATTCAAATTTATTTATTTACTTATAAAATTAATATAAAAATGAAGAAAATGGATAAATGAATCATAGAGATTTACAATTTACATAATTTTATAAAATTTGATTATTCAATAACTATTTGTTTTTACTTTTGACCTTTCCACTGACCTTTTCATAGATGGATACTTGGTATACTGCTTTGTAATTTTAAATTTTATTTTTATATCTAGTCTCTAAATTATTCCAGTATCCCTCATGTTTATTAAATAATAAAAAACTTTTGTGTTAAAATACAAGGGAAAATATATAGAATAAAATAATTGAGTTTTGTTTGTACCTTTTAACCGTTTGCGTTTATTTTAATATCTAGAATCTTGTCTCTAAATTATTCCAGTATCCCTCATATTTATTAAATAATAAAATAACTTTTGTGTTAAAATACAAGGGTAAAATACAAGGGAAAAACGATAGAACAAAATAATTGGGTTTTGTTTGTTTTACTCTTATAACCATCGATTCGACCGAACATTTAAACACTTTCCGTTGATTCGTATTAATATGACCGTACACATAAATGCTTCCTTGACAAATTCTAATTTTGCCGTATACCTTTGTCATCATTGAGATCAAGAATTCCAACGAAGGATTCTTGGTGAAGACCGCCTATAACGTCGCTGGATTTCATCTTTTAAAATCTTTGAATAAAATACAAAGCGGAGTTATCAGGACGGCATGAACAAGTTCATCATGCTATTTATATAGAGAGTTTTGTGTAATGATAAGATTTACACTTACAATGGCTCTCCTTTTTTTTCTTCAGCTCTCCATGTTTTTCTTTCTGATAATGTTTCATGTTCAATTGTTATGCACAGCAGTCTCTGCAGGGCAAGATGCTAAGGTATATTTTTAGAGTTTGTGATTTTCGTATTTTATAATGTTTTTTTTTTATCCATAAGAAGCTGAGGCCAAGTAGAAAACCTACAAACTATTGCAAAGCTTAAACTGTCCATAGCATAATAATCACAGAAAAACCCCAGTGAACTTAGCTCGGAGCATCAATCTGAGGCCGAGGTGGAATCATTATCGGTGCTCCCTGCAGAGTTATCAGATTCTGAGCTGGTCTGAGAGATCGTTGTCCTCACCCTGCTCCTCCTCCTCCTCTTGATCATTTTCGTCAACTTCCTCTGACTCAACTTTTGCAGCACCATCATTCTCATCCTCCTCATCTCCTTCTTCATCTTCAGCCCCCATCCCATCTTCATCTTCCTCATTGTCTGAAGACTCAGAACTACCTAATCCATCCAGTTTTTCATCATATTTATACTGGTATACCCAAACTATGACTTCGTCCATGTTAGTTTTACATTTCTGATTCAAATTGTGTGTAAATATTTTTATCGCCTAATGTTCCAAATCACACTACATCATTTATTATCCTAATGAAAAAGAATTAATTTGACAGATTTTACTAACTATGAAATGTTTGTGGCCAATCAGCTTCATGTTGTGTACATGGGCAGCACTCCAGCACAAGAAAATGGATACTCCCACACAGCAGCAGCTGCATTGCATCTTGAAATGCTTCATTCTGTGCATGGAAGGTTGTAATATATCTTATCTATTCTTATAATCTATCCTATCTAGTCTTTGTGTAAAGTTTTACGCCTCTGATTTATAATTCTGATAACAAAAATGTTTGCCATTATTAAAAAGATAAGTTAACATGATTTCATATAACTGTAATGTTGTTATAAAGCCGGGAGGCAGCAGAGGAATCGTTGAAGCATAGCTATGGAAAGAGTTTTGGTGGATTTGCTGTTGTGCTTTCTTCATCGCAAGCCCAACAGCTCTCAAGTAAAAGAATTAAGTACTTATTTGAACGGCTATTTTTCTTACCATTTTGAAAGATTTATACAGGCCTTTAATATACATGTTTTGGTGTATAGATATGGATGGCGTGGTCTCAGTGTTTGAGAGCAAGAAGCTGAAAACCTTAACGACTAGATCATGGGATTTTATTGGCTTTCCTGCATCTGCTCAAAGCAATAATTTGGATTATCAGAGTGATATCATTATTGGTGTTCTGGACACAGGTGAACTCATCAAAACAAGAGAATTTCAACGATTAGTCTTATCATTAAGTTAAAATGTGCATTGTAACTTAGTTTGAATTGCAAGAATTAGTCTTATCCTTAATTAATTAATCCTTATCATTAATTTAAAATGTTGTGGTGTCATAGGAATATGGTCGGAATCAGAAAGTTTTAGCGATGTCGGATTTGGTCCAGTACCATCTAAATGGAAAGGTGGATGCCAACAACATCAGATTTTGTTGCCTGCAACAAGTTAGACTCATTAATACTCTCTTTTATTATTTTAAAGATATTATATTTTTATTTATACTATATATTGATATCTATATCTATATCCATATCTATATATGATTTTGTTCTTAGTTTCTATTTCAACCATAATCTTTCATAAGTCTATATATGATTCTAGCAAAACACTATACATTTCTTTAGTGCATCTTTTGTTGGTCTCCAACATTATTTTCATATGTTATTTTACATCTTTATATGATAACATACTTTTATGTATTATTTGCTTGTTAATTTTTTTAATATTTTGTTACACGAATACATTTTTATAACATCTTGATTTTTTAAATGTAGAAGCAAATAACCTATATAGCTTAAAATGTGGCTAACTTGATAGGAAACTTGTGGGGGCAAAGTATTATTGTAGTAGTTTATCAGATTATCCACTACCTACAGGAGATTATTTGTCTCCAAGAGATTATTATGGTCATGGAACACACGTCCTCTATTGCTGCTGGAAATCATATAAACAATGCAAGTCTTTATGGTATTGCTCAAGGAGACGCACGAGGTGGGGTCCCTGGTGTAAGGATTGCTATGTACAAGGTTGATTGGATCGGTGGTAGTGGTGATGCAGACATTCTTGCAGCATTTGACGATGCCATATATGATGGCGTGGACATCATTTCTATCTCAATTGGCATAGATCTTCCTCTTGACTACTTTGAAGATAGCATTGCCATTGGAGCATTTCATGCAATGAAGAGGGGGATTTTGGTATCAAATTCAGCTGGAAATTCTGGACCTTATAGAGCAAGAGTTTCAAATTATTCTCCATGGTCTCTAACGGTGGCTGCAAGCACCATTGATCGCAAAATGCATTCTGAACTTCTTTTGGGAAACAACCTATCTATAGATGTAACTGTCTATCCTCTATGGAAATTTTTTTGTTTTTGTCTTTTTCTTGTTATGTTTTTTAATGCTTAATTTCAATTGTGTCTAATATTTATAGGGAATTTCCGTAAACACATATACGATGGACCAACCAACCATGGTATCCTTTAGTATATGGAGGAGATGTTGCTAATGTATATGGAGGCTTTACATCTAACAACTCTAGGTAACAAAGAAAATTCAAAGTACAAATCTCAAAAAATAAATTGATCTAAAGGGATAACAAAGGAAACTAATTATTTTTCTAATTAATGAAAGGAAATCTTTTATTATAAATAATTTATATTTTATAAGGAATTTATAACATGTTGTTTTGTATTTTAAATTTTTCAGTCGTTGTGATTTATATTCTTTGGATCACACCAAAGTGGACAGAAAGATTGTACTTTGTACCTACAATAGTCAACAACCAGATTATTCAATTTTTATTGCTGGTGGAATTGGCGTCATTATAGTCTTAGATGATCTTAACGACTTGGCTTTTGTGCGGTTAAACCCTACAACTGTGATATCGACTAAACAAGCAGAAGTTGTATTTTCTTACATCAACTTTACAAGGTAATTGCTTCAAATAGATACTTTATAATAACTAAATAGATGTGTTAATAACCAAGGTGATTAATAACTTTTTTTTTGTTGATTAGCTCTCATGTAGATAATTGCTTCAAATAGATACTTTATAATAACTAAATAGATGTGTTAATAACCAAGGTGATTAATAACATTTTTTTTTGTTGATTATCTCTCCTGTTGCAAAAATTCAAAAAACTACCACTCCCAAAGCATTCGCACCCATTGTGGCTTCTTTCTCATCCCGTGGTTTCAATCCAATTACTTTTGATATTCTCAAGGTATATTTTTCATGATATTATATTGAATTTCAAATTTCACATTTTATCAAACATGGTATGTGTAAAATGTAATCTAAAATCTAAATTAAAAAATTAAATATAATTATATAGTAAATATAATTATTTTGAGTCAAAGAACACAATATAATGCTATTTTTTTATACAATAAAAACAAATTATGATTCACAATTTGAATAGAAAAATATAATTGTTCCAAATAAAATCGGATGATATAATACACAATTTTTATATATCAATTTTAATTAGAATTTAAATAATTTGACCTAATGTATAACTTGTTGAAAAATAATTCAAATTATAAAATTTTACTATTTTATAGGAAGTTTCATTATACAATGTATTGGTCTATGGTTAGCCTGACATTACAGCACCAAGAGTGGACATTCTTACATCATGGGCAAGAAACTCAATTATTGAGAATGAAGTAGATACAAGGATCTTTGACTTCTATATAAAATCTGGAACCTCCATGTCAAGTGCACACACTGCTGGAGCTGCAGGATTTGTTAAGTCGTATCATCAAGATTGGTCTGCTACTGCTATCAAATCAGCTCTAATGACAACAGGTAATCTATTATTCATCTCTTATTAAGCATATTCATTGTTCATATGATTTTAAGTATTTTTATTATTTTCAATTTTGTAAAAAATATTATATTTGAAAGTTTTCTTAAGATTAAAATTATTTCTTTTAATTTTATAAGGTGAATCTACCTTTGGCAATATTATTTATCATCCCAAAAGATCTATAACAATAGAATAAAATTATAACTATGTTTTAAATTATAGATTAGAATATTAATATAGATACTTAATTTTTTAACTTGTAATGCAACATTTGTAATGGATCCAACATTGGATGGAAATGGAGATGCAGAATTTGGGTATGGGGCTGGACAAATAAACCCAATGAAGGCCATCAATCTGGGGCTTATCTATGATGCAGGATTAGATGATTATGTCAATTTCCTTTGTAAGGAAGGTTACAATGATACCACTTTACGTTTGGTGACAGGAGATTTCAGTAGTTGTGACTTTATAGAACCATCTACAAATGGAGCAAGAGAACTAAACTACCCTTCAATAATGGTTGCTAATATCCCATGGCATGCTTTTAAAGCTGAAATACCTAGAACAGTTACTAATGTAGGAGCTACCACAAGTACATACAAGTCTATTATATCTACACCCTCTGGAATAAATGTGATAGTTATCCCAGATACACTATCATTTTCACTTCTAAGTAATAAGTTGTCATATAATGTCACAATTGAAGGTGGATCTATGTCTACTGACACATTAGTTTCAGGTTCCCTAACTTGGAGTTATGATAATTACACTGTCAGAAGCCCAATCACTATCTATGCTCTTCCTAATGTCCTACGCAAATAGTCAACATGCTATTTTGTTGATCAAACAAAACTACATTACCTAAATTCAACATCCCTATTGGTCGAAACTAATTTATGTGCTCTTGCTTAAATTTTTATATTTTGAATGTTAGTTTCAAGAGTTGAGTTGTTGGATAAGCTCTTTTGAAAATAAATTTCTACTCAAGTGACAACTCTTTGCAGTTAATGTATGGTTATCTTTCTTTGTTCTACAAGCTTGAATATGAAAGAAAGTTTGCATTATAAACTTGGTTCTATTGAATTTATAGATGCATTTTCCAAATTATAACAAAGTATTTTATATCGATATAAGATAGATATTATACAATTTATTAGTTTGATACAATGGAGATCCATAATATCATGAAAATACTAAAGATGTTAATTTTGTAATCTTGGTTCCATTTGATCTTGTTTTCAAATATAGTATGCTTTGTTAAGATTTTGTAATTATATCAAATATAATTCTTAATATGGGATCATAAATTAAGTCACACATTAATTTTTGGGTCAAGTGATATGCTATCATATTATAATATATTTCCTAGGTTTATCTATTTTCATATATATCTTATTTTTTGTTTGAATAGTGGATCCTAAGACATCCATGTTAATTAATTTTACTTTTGATGACTATTTGGACTTAAATTAGGATTTAATTAGATTTAACTTAATATCACATCTATCTTTCTCTTGTTCTATCTTGGCATGTCCCTTTAGGACCCAAAAAGAGATCTCAACTAGATTCAATTATTTTCACTAAGCTTAGATAACTATGTTCTAGGGTTTATGTTTTAGGAACAAGATGCAATTTCAAGTAAAACAATCATTTGTATCATAGAAAATTATTTTCATGTGCATCTTGAGAAAATTTTAAAGTAACTAAAACATATAATCTAAAATCCTTTATAAGATTATTAATTTTTATGATAATTTTCCTTAAAATGTCCATGCATATATTTCGATTATATATATAAAACATATGGCAATGATTAATTGATGTACTTATTCTTTTATTTTGAATGAGGGTCTTTTTTATTCTTTTCAAGAATTAAATGGTTGGAATCATGCTAAAAACTTGTCAATTTTCTCAACCTGTCTATCAAGGTGGAAAAATATGCTTTAAAAATTGTAGTATGAGGAAATCTTCAACCTGTTGGGAGCAAGCTCAAACATGAAATGTTAGCAGGTTACAACACATAACATCATGAAATAAGCATGAACCAACAAGAAATCTTCATAACCTCAGATTGAGCTAAATCAAGTTAGTGCACCCTATATTACTTGTTTGATTTTCTCCTTTAGATTGGATGTGAGTGTGCTCTCTCAAACACAAATGAAGTGGATCCCCAATGCAATACAAATATGAATGCAAGATTGGAAGCAAAGAAGAGATTTAAGAGCTAGTATGAAGAACTAGTCTCAAATTCTTCTCAAAGATGATCTAAACTTATGAAAATGATATGCAAATGCAATAAGAAACTATGATTCATTGAACATTAGCCTAGAATGTAACTTCTAAGTGATTTAAGCATAAAGAGCATTAAAACTAGAAATGAGCTTCTAAAACTAAAATAGCATAATAACAATGCAAGAATGGGAGATGAAAATACAAGAGGATAAGGCCTCTATTTATAGATTTTTGGGAGAGAAGAGAAGGGCTTGAATGAGGTGACACCTATGTGGCATCCACATAAGAGCCACATAAGGGATACATGGGCTTGGAAGGGATGGTAATTCAAGAGTCAAACATAGAATTAAATGTTTGAGTGGCTCAAGATTTTCAAGTGGGCGACAAATATATAAGAGTATTTAAGAGGGATGGGTGACCATTTTGGAGAGAATTTTCACGCATGTGTGAGCATTCTATTAACATTAAAAGGGTTAGGAATCACCTTTTTGATGACATTAATTTTCCATTAGTATGCAAACGACACTTTTGGTAAGCCTACATCGAAAGACAGAACAAAGAGAAAACCAAAAATCAGATATAAAGAAGATCGCCGAAATGACTAAGTACAAAGAGAATCAATGACACAAATTTGTGTGTACACTGAAATTGCAAAGTAGAAAGATAAAGAGGAACCCGACGTGTAGGATAAAGTGCAAACTGAGAGACAAATAAAGTGCAAATTTAAGAGACAGTTAAAGAGAAACTGATAGAATAAAACTGAAAGACAGTCAACTGATTATGGAAGCATAACCGACCGTCAGGAACCAAGAATCAGTTGTAGCCCACAAAAAGTTGATCTAACTTCCATGTCAGATAAAGAAAGCTTACTCTATTTATAGGATTTTGATTTGTTTTAAATCCATTTCTTTAGGGACAAGAAACATGAATGTAAGTGTTTTAATCAGTCTAACTGATTAAAAACACATAGACTAGGAGATCTAGGTACAAGTTGTAAACCTGATCTTAGAGTTAACATTGTTTTTTGTGAAACTTGATGATGTCAATCCATCTTATAAATAAATGATGCAATCATTCATTATACAAGGATGTGAAAATAGAGGAGAGGATGAATGAATCCTATGAGCACATCTATGGATTAGATTGAAAGTTTCAAGAACCAAAACAACAAAAAATGAATTTGGTTAGCAAGAACCAAGAACAGAGGCTACCAAAAATCAGAGGTATTATTCAATCACATTAGCTAATAATATCATTCATATAAACTTAAATGGATCTATATCAACAATAGGAGATTGCATTTACCGGGTCAATTTGTAATTTTCTATCATTCTAACAAGTGGAGCAAAGTGTAAAAATCCTTTCAAGGAAGGCGGATTTAATAGTCCAACTACTACAAATATCTTAACCAAGTGCACAGTTAATAGTGTTGCTAAAACTCTTAACTGAGTAGACTTTAACAGGTCTCCATAGATACTATTAACTGGGTAGATCATCATAAGTGATAAATTTGTAAGCCTTAACCGGCCCCTTCAAATCTACAGATAGTGAAGATTTTGTGGGTGCCATCCCACCGTAGTTTTTACTTCCTAACAGGAGTTTTCTGTGATATCATATCTTGTGTTATGTGTCAATTACTTTCATGAGTGTTTCTATGAATGTTCACATGTATGTTAATGTTATGAATTGATATAACTCACATCA
>MU226611.1:442867-454102 GCA_018584345.1 Thuja plicata
GTTAATGTTATGAATTGATATAACTCACATCAAGATAGTATAGATCAGATTGAATGGATATACAATTGATTACAAAGGTTAATTGATTAAAGGATACAAAAATTTTAGAGGTACTGATTCACCCCTCCCCTCTTAGAAAACACTTCTCATTAAGTCCAACAATTGGTATCAAAGCTAAATCTCTTCTTTGGAAAATATTAAAGGCTTAAGAGAAAATATCATAAAATGGAGAAGTACAGACTTGATAAGAATATTGAGAATAAGAAGCTAGAAATTCAGATGTTCTATGAACAGTATAAAGAAGCTAGAATCAACATGAGACAATTGTTAGATGAAAGAAAGGTTATGGCATCTCCCTGTAATGAGACAAATTATCATGAGGAAGAGATACCAGATTTCTTTGAGTCTTCAGAATCAACTACAAGCAAAGCATCAGATACATCAGAAGAAAGCATCACAAGCCTAACTGAAATCAATCTACATCTGGTTGGACAAGTTTTAAATCTCTGCAAATCGGTCAAGAGACATAGATGGTAAGGATGATTGATGTCATGAACAATGCTAGACAAGCTAAGCAAGAAAGAAAACTAGCTATTGATGATAGAAGAAAGATTACAAAAATCTACAAGAAAAAGAGTCTGAAATACAAAGACTAACAAAGCATCACCATGAGATTACAAATCACATTATTCTTATGAGTCAAGAGGAAAACAAAATAAATGTTGAACTCATTGAAATAATATAAGCTATCGGTGAACTAAGAGATGAGAATGAAATGTTGAAACATGAAATAAGAATTCAGCAGTAGCATAATGAAATTATCAAGAAAGCTGAAGAAAGCAATAAAAGAATGGATGATTTTCTTGAAGGACAACGAAGAGTCAAAAATAATGCCGGTCTAGGTTTTACTGATAATGGAGAATCATCAAATCAAACTAATCGAAAGAATTTCTATACAAATTCAAGACCAAGAAAGATTACATGCAATCATTGTGGAAAGCAAGGCCATACATCAAATGTATGCATAGGAAAAATGAAAGGTATTCCTAAATCTACATCCTCATTCATAAGATTTTGTTATAAATGTAACAAGAAAGGACATAAAGCATATAAATGTAAGTCTAAGATAAAACAACCAAAGAAGGAAACCTACATGGACAAATATTGTCCTACTTGCAAAATGAAAGGGCACACAACTCATGAAAGCTGGAAAAGGAAAAGGTAAACATGGAAGCCTAAAGGTCAAGAAACTCCCTATCAACTGAAGAGAGTCAGTAACCAATATGTATGGGATTAAAACACTTGGAAAATTGTATAGCATGTGGAAGATATGGCAACATTGCTGAAAACTATATGAGACAGTGGACTAGAAAGTCTAGAGGCTGGACTAACCCTGGCAGAATGGCATGCTTACACTATCATAAAGTTGGTCATCTCAAGAAAGACTGCAGAGACCGAATGACAGAGACTAGCACATATCCTATAGGAAACAACATTGAAGACATCTGGAGGGAAAGAGATAAAATGTGGAGAAAAGCTTCAAACAATGATGAAGCTGGACTGAGCAATGCATCTGGTGACACCCCATCCAATGGATCCGGTGACATCACCACCCCCACCTATGCAGAACAAGTAAGTATGGAATTGCATTACCCAAGTTATTATTTTACATCAGTTTCATAATATATTGATTAAATGCCAAATTAGCATAAGAAAGATGCATCATGGTATTACTTGTCAAAATCTATGATAACTATGCTATCGGGTATACATACCAAAACCCATCGGTATACACTCAAAACTAAGACTGCCTACACTTACCGAGAAGCATCGATTAAAAGAAAAGTTCCTAGTATAAATCGAGCCTCGTCGGTAAATAAGCAAAGTGAACAAGTTTTTTGCAATATTGAAACCCATTGGTAAAGGAAAGAGGTATAACGACCAACCAAAATATCAGTCATCACCGAAGGAAAATTGAAGTCATAATCAAAAAAATCTATCTTCACACATCAAGGAGTTGGTAAGCATTAATGACACACATTTAGGTCAAATGGCTATAAAAAGGTGACTGGTCGGTATCATTATTCACCACGACCAGAGCAGAGCGATGAGAGTGATTTTTTAAGCAGAAAGAGAAAGGATCACAGAGCCCTCCATGCAAATCAAAAATCATTACAAGTATAAGCAGTAAATTCTACAGAATCGACAACTCTGTTTCACACATTTCACAAAATCCCTAAAATTTAAAAATGGCCTCAACATCAAGAACTTTGAAATTGAAGAACACAAAGAAGGATGAGTTCAAGCTCATCAAGAATTCGGCAATTGAGGAACCAAACTACAAGATTCACCCTGAGGTTACCTCAGAACCTAAGGATGCTGGAGCATTCTCATGAATACCATCTAGGGTTTTGCTCGTGGAAGACGTTCGATCTTTTATACACTATAAGATTGCAGAGATAGGAGATTCAAAGGTTGAAGAAGCTATGCAATGAAGATGGAACACTGAAATATGAGCATAAGCATATAGAAGTAAAAGGGCTCACCAATGCCCTAATGTTCTCAAAGGTCTTCAAAACCGAGTGGATTCGGTTAGTACTAAGCTGAATGCACAATCATAAAATTTGGTTGGATGAACCGAAGATGATAATCCGAGATGTTATCCATGCGGTCACTGGTTACCCTGTAATCGAGAAAGTAAAAGCACTGAAGCTTACACCTAAGGTCAAGACTAAAAAGATGACAAGAGCCAAATGGGATGGCAGAGAATTGAAAGTCTCCACCATAACTGATGATGAGATGAAATTCGTTGCATGCATTCTAGGCTACAAATTCTTCCAAGACATCAGATTGAACAGCATTGCATCTGGTGCAGTGGACACAGCGTATAAGATTGTGAAGAAAGGAACACAATTGAACTTATCCGAACTTCTACTGAATCAGTTAAAAGATAATTTAATGACTATCAGGAATGCAAAGTCAAACACATGTAAGTTTGGCTTACTCATAATGTGTATTTTCTTTTACTTTCAAGAGACATTCCCATTGGTAGGAGATGTGAAATGGGATAGCACAACACCGGTCACCTTGCAGATCAATGAACATATAGCCTCATTGGGAGAAAATTTTGAAACAGTCATGGATGAATAATTTAATGTATTCAAAGATCAAATGCAAAAGAGGGTAAGGATCCCCCAGCAAGACATTGAGAAGTATAAAGATGAAATATGTTTTATGGTTGATACAGATCATACTTATATCAAGCCTGCTACATACCGAGGATGGCATGGATTCAACCATTAGAATATGAGATAAATACTTATCTTGCATCTAAAGCAATTGATGCCTTGATTACTGAACCACTAGATAAGAAACAACCCAAGTTTGGAACATATGAAGAGGCCAAGACAAGAATAAAATCTGGCCTGGTTGTTAAGAAATTTGTCAAGAGAAAGGACAAGATGGTAAAGATCCTCAAGAAAATATTATCAGCAACAGAGGAAGAAACCGAGCAGGAAGAGGAAGTTGAAAAGGAGGAAGAATCTGAAGGACAACTACCTATCGGTAAAGCTAAAGAAAAGGATGACTTTGAAGCCACAGAGTCAGATTCACCATCTCATTCACCAACTAAGAAGCCAAGGACCAGAGCTGCTTCTAGAATAAGAAGCCAAACATCTAAGGATTCAACTCCTTCACCTTTAAAAAAAGGAAAGGTCAGAACATAAAAGTGGAAAGCTGCCACACCAAAGAGAAGGCAAAACAAAAGAGGAAGGAAGCTCATTAGAACCCAAGAGGATATTGAAGATACCGAGCAAGATGAAGCTATAGAGGAAGAAAGTGTCAAGGTAAAATCTCCAGAATCTATTGATGACATTTGTAAATCTATTACAAATTCAGGATCTATTACAGATTCTAAGATTAGAAGATGGTTGAAACTAGATCTAGAAGATCAAAACAAAGTTGAAGATGCCATCATAGATAAAATGTACAAGTTTAAATATGTACCGATTCAATTTGAAAGCAATAATGTACTGAGGGAACTCTTAGACAGAATATACTCCAGATGGACATTTGCTTTGAAAAATGAAAAGGAAATAAGAGAAAGAGTGCTTGTTACTCTCATGCCTCCTGAATCCAAGAAGGTAGAAATAGATGCGATGATGGAGAAATACAAAAATGAGTAATCACCGAAGTTGAGAGCATATAAATTTCTTGAAGGAAAGCTTATAGAGCTTGAGCATGATAGCCATAAGAAATGGTGTAAGATTCTAAACAGACCTAATGAGGAAGAAAGCCCCAACACAAACCTACAATAGTAAGATGTTGAAAGGGAAAATCAAGAACAGGTCTTAATAAAAGATACAGAAGATGACACATCTATTGAGTTAGACAAGGAAGAAGATAACATGACCAGAAATAGAAATGTAGATGTTGCAGATGAATCATGGCCAGATGTACCACAAATGACAAAATTGTGGATATCAATATCATTAACATTACCAATGACCCAGCAGAGGAAGTTAATAAAGATGAAGATGTCAATGTTGCAAAGGACACAACCGATGAGTAGGACACAACATTTGATATTGCACAAGTAAACATTTCAGGCACCATGCCAATATTGATACAAGCTATCAATATTCTGCAAGAATCAAACAAGTCACCTGAAAAGGATACTCCTGAGGATGCAGGGGAAGAGGAAAAGAAAGACAACACTGATGATCAGAAGGACATCGAAGACACTCAAAAATTAATTGATACTAATAAGGTTACAAGAAGAGATTCAAAACAACAAGATGCAGACACAAAAAAGAATAATGCAGACACAAAGAATGATGAAGCTAAGAACACCGATGAAGGAGATAAACCTAAAAATGGCACTCCTAAGGAAACAGAAAAAGGTGCTACCGACAATGTGAAGGTGAATGTGGAGATGTCTACAGACATATGACAAGCTAAAACTGACACTCAGCAACAAAAAGAAGCACAACAGGTAACTTCATCAAGCACAACTAACAAAACAGAGAAATTGGCAATCATGCTACATTCAAGTGATTCACAAAAGAAGAAGAAGAAGAAATCAAAGAAGAATAAGTTGGAAGTCACCTTGGATGAACTTATTGAAATAGCAAAATGTGACCCAACTACACTTTATTTTGAACCATTACAAGAATACAGTGAAATATGCCAAAGGAAGGCATTACAGGAGAAGTTGAAAACCAGCACCAAGACTCCATGGTACTGGAAAAAAATAAGGACATCTTGCACCAAATTGTACCTGATATTGATATTGATTAGAACAAGATAATTCTTGATCAATTAGCCACTCTCACCAAAGCAATAACAACTCAAAATATTGATGCAGAGAAGGAAATTGAAGAGAAAGATGAGAAGAAGTACCAGCAGAAGCTCATTGAGAACATCAGCCAAGAAGTTGCAGTCAATAAGGTAAAGCTATCAGAATTCATTACTGAATTAGATCTAATTATAACTGAAGATATAACCTTAATTCAACAACTGAGCACATTAGAAAATTTTACTAAAGAGAATAGTGACAACATAGGAAAGTTAGACACGGATCTAGCTAACAGTGCTAATAGCTTAACCACCGATGGAGACAATGCAATTAAGTTTCATTATGAGAAGATCACAGAGATAAAATGGTTAAGGAAGGAACTGTGGGAAGCAAAGACACACTTCAGGGAAGAAGTCACTGAGCTCTAAGCTCAACTTCTACGAAACCTTACACTACTCCAACAGCACATCAGTTTAGCACGACAATTGATAGCGACTGCCGAGATGTATGTAGCAGACAGCATCTATGACATGCACTCCAAGATCATACTTGAGCACATGGCTCTAGAGAACTTAAAATAACAATGGGAGAAAATGATGGAAGACATGAAGTCTTCACACTCCCACATTTTTATATGCTCTAAGGTATAGACATTTTCCCTTAATATCAAAAAAGGGGGAAAATGATATGTATATGTATATTCATATGGGAAAATGATATATATTCAGATGGAAAATGATATGTATATGTATTCACAGAAGGAATGATATCATATGTATAGACATACCGGTATATAAATAAGGGGATTCATTAAATGACTAAGGATTATATATGTTGTATATACTTAACATTTTGTTAGTATTTAGCACATATCAGTTTTTGATACTAATGTCAAAGGGGGAGATTGATGACATTAATTTTCCATTAGTATACAAACAATAATTTTGGTAAGCCTACACCAAAAGATAGAACAAAGAGAAAACCAAAAATCAGATATAAAGAAGATCACCGAAATGACTAAGTACAAAGAGAACCGACAACACAACTTTGTGTGTACACCGAAATTACAAAGCAGAAAGATAAAGAGGAACCCAACAGAGGACCCCAATGTGCAGGATAAAGTGTAAATTGAGATACAGATAAAGTGCAAACTAAAGAGACAGTTAAAGAGAAACCGATTGAACAAAACTAAAAGACAGTCAACTAAATACAGAAGCATAACCCGACTGTCAGGAACTAAGAATTAGTTGCAGCCCGCAAAAAGTGGATCTAACTTCCACGTCAGATAAAGAAAGCTTATTCTATTTATAGGATTTTGATTTGTTTTGAATCCATTTCTTTAGGGAAAAGAAACATGAATGTAAGTGCTTTAATCAATCTAAATTATTTAAAACACATAGACTAGGAGATCTAGGTACAATTTGTAAACCTAATCTTAGAGTTAACATTGTTTTTCATGAAACTTGATGTTGTCAATCCATCTTATAAATAGATGATGCAATAATTCATTATAAAAGGATGTGAATATAGAGGAGATGATGAAAGAAGCCTACAAGCACATCTATGGATCAGATTGAAATTTTCAAGAACCAAAACAACCAAAGATAAATTTGGTTAGCAAGAACCAAGAACAGAGGCTACCGAGATTCAGAGGTATTACTCAATCACATTAGGTGATAATCTCATTCATGTAAACTTAAATGGATCTGCATCAGTAATAGGAGATTGCATTTACTAGGTCAATTTGTAATTTTTTATCATTCTAACAAGTGGAGCAAAGTGTAAAAATCCTTTCAAGGAAGGTGGATTTAAAAGTCCAATTACAAATCTCTTAATCGAGTGCACACTTAACAGTGTTGCTAAAGCTCTTAACCGAGTAGACTTTAACAGGTCTCCACAGATACTCTTAACCGGGTAGATCATCAGAAGTGATCAAATTGTAAGCCTTAACTAGTCCCTTCCAATCTGCAGATAGTGAATATTTTGTGGGTGTCATCCCCACCGTGGTTTTTACTTCCTAACTGAAATTTTCTAAGCTAACATATCTTGTGTTATGTGTCAATTACTTTCATGAATGTTTCTATGAATGTTTACATGTATGTTAATGTAATGAATTTATATAACTCACATCAAGATAGTATAGATCAGATTGAATGGATATACAATTGACTACAAAGGTTAATTGATTAAAGGATACAAAAATTTTAGAGGTACTGATTCACCCCTCCCCTCTCAGTACACACTTCCCATTAATTCCAACACTTTTAAGTAGGATTAGAGGATAATTAGGTGTGGGAGTATGCTTAGGAAGTGAGGTGATGGGTGTAGAGTAGGAATAGGGTAGGCTTAGGGTAGACTTATAGATTGGATTAATAGGTCTCTAGGTTGGGTTTAGATTATAATTCAAATTAGATTTGAATAAATCATAGCTTAGGAGAAATAGGGATATGGAGGATTTTTTAATAAATATGAATTTATTTAAAGAGGATTTTGTGAGGAAAATATATTTAAATAAAATACATTAGGATAGGATTTATATTATTGATAAATACCAACGATGAAACTATTTAATTGATTAAATTAAATAGTTAGATGAATAAAAGGGAATTTAATATTAATAATAATATTAATGTTTTTGGACCTCTATATTTTACCCCTCTTTTGCGTGGCCTCACAAGTGACATTGCGTCAAAGAAAACAAAATAAGTTTCCCCAAAGGAAGAGGGTTTCTAGGGGTCGTGCCGGAGTGACGATGATATAGGGTTGTGCCCCCTTAAGAAAAGAACACAACAAGGACAGCATTGTGGGATTTTCTTGAAAAAGGATGCAACGGGAAGGAGGAGGAAGGGAGTGGAGTTAATAAATAGAAGCCTTCTGAAATGCAATCATGAATGCAATGAAGAATGAAAATGCAATGATGAAATTAAATGCAACTAACGAGCCTTGGGGATCCATTTGTGTGAAAAATATGGAGAGAAAATTTGATTTTGATATTGCAAAAGGAGGTATGCATCAAGTGTTAGAAAACACAGATGACAGGATTCCTTTGCATGGACTAGATGCTCAAACAAAAGCACATTGCAAAAGATGCATGTATCAGTAGCCACCAATCACAATGCACCAAGATATAGAAGATCAAGGTAGTGGTGAGTAGGGTTCAACTGACACAAAAAGATAAAATTAGTAAAGAAGGCCACATGACCAAGCAGTCATTCAGTCTAAAGTTCTTGCCATGAACAGGATGGTGTGATGAAGGATTTGATAAGCCGACGTTAGAAGGATGCATACTGATGGGAAAGGATTGGATTTGATATTATTGAAATATATTCACTGGAAAAAGCTGGGAATGGGATGAGGAGAAAGGAGAGTCAGTCGCAAAATAGAATTTGTGAAAAAAATGATCACGATCGCAGGAGTCAAAACGTCACTAAAATCAAAAAATTGAGCGATGCAGAAGGAAGGAAAGGCTTATCGCAATATTTTGGATGATTCTAGATTTTTTTGAATTTTTGTGATGTTTGGATTTTTTGGATTTTTTTGCGCATTTAGATTATAGAATGGGATTAATAATACAATAATATACAGGCAGGAGAAGAAAATGGAGCAGAAATTTTTTTTGGCGACAATGGGGGCTATAAGAAGGGCAAGAGGGCTAAAGAAGGTCATTTGTGAATAGTGATTGGAGGAGAAAAGATCTCTGGAGAGGAAATATGGCAGATGAGAGGCTGAAGGGGTAGCTGGGAGAGTGCATTTGGACCCATGGAGTAAGCAATACCAGTGAGGTGCTCAACCGAGACCTTGCATTTACTATTTTCAAAGTTTTTCATGCTTTCAGGAAGGGTTAGGGGTAATTAATAAGGGGTTAAAGGGATTTAGACTAAAGACATTGGTTCTCAAACTGGCATCTACAAAGATGTTGAACCTCGAATCGACATCTACGTGGATGCCGGTCTCCAAACCAGCATCTGTGCGAACGACAGTTTCAAACCATCGTCTTCAAAGACGTCGGACCTAGACCTAAATCTTTACAGATAGAGGTCTGAGTTTAGACATCTCAGAGATGCTAGTTGAGAAACTTGTGTCTCTGCCCAAACTAGCGTCTACGCCAAAAAGGGTAGATGCAAAGGGGGAGAGAAAAGGAGGACCCAACAGGGGCCAGGAATGGGTCAGAAATAGACCTAGGGATATGATACCCCATTCTGGGAGGGGTTAGGTTAGAATTGAGAAGGAAGATGACACTGACATGGCGGTGTTTGGAATTTGTAGCAGCTGTTTCCACCACTGGGATATCGAGAGCACAGGCCACCGATGATGGAGTTGGAGGGCCAGCTGACAGAGGTAGACTGGGGACTATTAGCAATAGTGGGATTAGATTATGTACCCCAATAGCCTAGGATGTGGGAACATAATGGGATGATGAATGTACTTATTGAGTGATGGCATAGTGATACCACAATATTATACCTGCCTACTGGAGAGGTGACTATCACACTGGAGGACATATGAAGGATTTTACAAATACCGATCTGAGGAACGGTCCCTCAGTTATAGAATAGAGAAAATTGATCACTATATGGAGTTAACATTTAGGAGGCCCCTAAGGAGGATACCTAGATACAGAACACGGATTTCCTGGTAGGTGGCAGTCGACAGGAGGCTGAGGATAGCACTATTTCAGGAAGGATTGATGCTGGCAGACTTGGTCGAACACGGGTTTGGGATGGGGTGGTCTAGGGTGTTAGAAGAGATGCTTGAGGAGGGGACTACCTATTGCTGGGGGTATATTGTCTTAGTAAAATTATACCATAACCTACACATGGTTATGTACCGCGGGGTGCGCAACATGGGGACAGGGGTTACACTATTACTCGTGTGGAATTGGGAGCATATCGCAGTGCTCTGATCGATGAGGGTGCGAGATGCTTGATAGTCAAGAGAGCCTTACACATGTAGGTATAGGATATCACTAAGGTATACCTCTGTGGGCCAGATACGATATTGGCGCTGACTTATTGATGAGATCCAGGTTTCTTGTTGGACACCATACAAAGCATGTGAGCCCTAGGGAGCGATGGACTGGAAGGCGAGAGGGGAGGATGATTTTGAGGACTTTATTTATCTTTCATATGCTCAGATAGATTTTTTCTTATTGGGGAGGACCATCCACCAGATAGAGCACTACAGGCCATCCTTGCGGTGTGATGAAAAGTATTCCCGCCCCTTCACCATGGGTTGTGTAGGATCCATCAAAGTAGAGTTGCCAAGTGGGTTGCTCTTCTATCATGGAAAAATGCTCATCTAGAAATTATATGATCAGAGGATATGTGTCCATAAATCACTACTACATTTGGGGCCAAATTTTGACAGAAGTTTCCGACAAGTAACTTTTTCTTACGAATTTGGTGTTTTTTTTTTGTAATAGGCCTCAATGATGTCGGTATTCCAATGGGTGTTTAATTCACCATCGGAATTCTGATAGATTTGGGGTATACATTAAAAAAAAAAGTGAAATAGCCTCATCATTTTTATTTTGATTGGAGAGCGGGAGAAAAGGAGCGATAGCTGAGCGCGGGAGAAGGTATGTGATTTCTTCATCTTTTGAGCCTCTGGCATCATATTTGAATGCATTTAATTTTATTGTTGAGGGAGTTTCTCTCTGAAATGACCACATTCTACTGGTGTCGTGCCCAAGCCAGTGCTTTATCTATATTATTTGATGTTATTGGTGCTTGTGCTCAAGGATATCAATTCACTATATTCAAATGTTTCAATTCACGTTTGTTGATATTACTGGCATATGTGTTTAATGATTCCATTGTATATTGTTGTCACTGAAATGACCGCATTCTACTAGTGTCGTGCCCTAGCCCGTGCTTTAACTCCATTATTTGATGTTATTGGTGCTTGTGCTCAAGGATATCCATTTTTTTGAAATGTTG
>MU226612.1:15938-31304 GCA_018584345.1 Thuja plicata
AGAGGTGGGCCTCCAAACTCTGGCACTAATATGAAAGCTCCTAAAATGCCTAGGAAAAAGATCCCTAACTGTTTCAAGAGCTTCCAAGCTCTAATGGAAACTAACTCTTAATTATCTTACATGGAAATAAACTATGCATCATGGAATATCGGGGCACTAGAGACCCCTGACAAGAAATATGTGATTAAAAGGTTTCTCTGAATGCATAAAAACACTGTTCTACTGCTCCTGTAAGAAACTACATTTGTAGGGTTCCCTTTGGACATAATATTAAGTGCATATGGAAGGATGCCAAGTCCTTCTCTACCAATCACCAAAATGGTAAGGGGGGGAACTACCATCCTTGTAGGCCCCAAATGGAGCAAATGTATCTCAGAGTGCGGTTTCTCACCCTATAATAGAGTGGTGTGGATCACAATCAAATACAGGGGTAAGGACTATGGTATATGCTCTTTCTACGTACCTAATGACCACAATGATAGAATTAAATTATGGAAGTGGATGTGCAATCTAAAATACATCACATGGATTGGTGTAGGAGAATTTAACATGGTTGAGGGGCCACAAGATAAAGTAGGGGGCACCAAGTTTGAATGGAAAGGTAGTGAGAGATTCTACTAGTCTAAAATGACTAATAAGCTTGGGCTTTTTGACCCTCTTACTGGAAGGAAGTCATAATTTTATAGTATTTGGCACACTTGGTCCAACTACCAAAAATGTGAGAGGATGATTTATTATAGGCTAGATAGATTCTATGTAAACAAATAGGCCCTCAGCTTTAGAAAAGATTCCAAAGGGGTGAGTGTCAATGTTATTCCCTACACTTTATCATATCACCACCCAATCATAGCTACCATATTCCAGATTGACAGTCCCCTTCTTGGGGAGAAGAAAAAAGAAGGATTTGCACTTAATACTTCTCTCCTTAGAGACAAGGACATCAAAACTTTTATTAATGTTGTTAGATGGTTTAACAATAGTATAATGAAGCATGATAGTGCAATTGAGAGGTGGGAATAGAATATCAATAGCTGGAAAACATTGTTCCAGGTGGTTGGAAAGAAGAAGGCCAATGACCTAAAGAGAGAAGAGATTGAATTACATAGCAGATTGTGTGAAGCAGAAAGAGTCATACAAGGATATCCCTCCAATATGGTTGCCTTGTGATGCAGAGGGTACACCAATGGGACACAAAACACTCAAAGTATTTGAACAAACTCTTGAACAATCTTGCCCCTAGAGACTCTCACTCCTTCATGTAGATCTCTCAACAACTTGATTACTCCTGAACATTTTTAGGCAACTTATATGACTCCTCCCTAAGGCACACAATCTCCAACCTTAGGTGATAGAACTTCTCACATCAAATTCTCATGTTTTGATAATGAGACATTCTTGACATTAACCTTGATACACAAGGTTCACACCACAACACCCTTGCAGTGATGGGTTTAGGTTCTAAGGGTTACTTTGCTATTTTCTTGGATTCCAAACAACACAATTGAATCAATAGTTGACCCACAAAACCTTTTTAAGGTATTTTATTTGTAGGGGGCTAATTCCCTTGTAGCCCTATTCCAGGACTAATTGGACTAAAGATCCAGAAACTCCCAAACAAAAAAAAAACAAATAACACTTCTAGATACCTTTTTCCCAGCTACACAACATACCCCAAGATTAGATCTAGGTTCCATCTTTGACTGGGTCAAACACCTACTGCTCAAATAGGCTTAAAAGGATAGTAGGCTTAATTTGCAAAGAAACTACTAACTAGAGGTATATCCTTTCACAAACACCACTTGGAACACTTCTACACAAGCATGAACAAACTAAATCCAACATCAAGTTGCACCCAACCCCTTGTTTGCACCCAACCCCTTGTCTAATATCTCTACAAACAAATTCTTCAACTTACTAGCCTGCCACATAATAGATGCCAGGCCTAGGGAATCATCCCACAGTTCACCAATTGACATGACCATTATGAGATCAAAAGAACCCTATTGTACATCATCTAGACTAACATTCTATATATATTTATCCAATTTGGCTTGTGTAATGTCGGGCTTTCACCAACATCTCTTCAAACCCTAGTTGGAGGAGGGTTTCAGGACAGTGTTTACAAAAATCTCTCTAACTTGATCCTACCTTCACCAAAATCCTTCAGACTAGATGAAATTGAAAGGTTCTTCAAGGAACTATTAAACATATGTTTTAATTAGGCCTCACAATCCGTACACATACCAAAAACTATAGAAAAATGTGGAAATCACAAAATAGTCACTTCAATTTCATTCAAAATTTCATTAGCATCATATGCCTCGACCCCTATGAGGCATTTAACAACATTTCATGGTAGTTGGAACCAATTCCACCCAAATTTTGAACCCATCTAGCTGTCAGAGGAAAAGTTGCAAAAGTTGCTCAAAATTTGCTATGCAACTTATTGACAACTTTTCACTTTTTGCACCATTAGCACCCCTAACTATACAATGAAGCTTATTATATAATTTTTGTGCCAAAAATGACCAAATAGACTAAAAAAACATCAACCCTACCTTATTCCTACTTGTTTGATCAAGTAGACCAATTTTGACCTACTAAATCCTGATTGGTCTTACTATGTAATGTGGCTCTTAGGCCTTACAAGATCTCTTTGAGAGATCATGATAAACATAAAAATTGTACAATGGACCTTATTACAACATGATCAAATAAAAAAAATCAAATGAGGATGGTCTTCATGAGGTGCTCCTACACCATACTCCCAAGGTTGAAGAAAACTCAAGTCCCTTGAGGAACCAGGTTGGCAACAGTAATTCCATGTTTCAAAATATAATCATCACTCATCCAAGTGGCATCCTCATCAAGTAACTCACTCCATTTGACAAGGTACTCTTTGTAGGTCTTATTTCTATTCTTCTTGATCACTTTGGTGTCCAATATGCATTCAAATTGTGATGTCTTGCTAGGTGGAAGCTCCTTAATCCATTCAACATATTCATCTTCTTTGAAACCTCCATCATAGCCTGCATCCACATTACCTTTATATGGAAACAAATCAAAAAAATTGAAGATGGGAGAGATGGCTAAACCAAGGGGTAGTTCAATCTTATATGTATTAGGTCCAAACTTGTGCACTATCTTTCAAGGACCAATTTTCTTTGTCAGTAGTTTGGTAGGCTAACCCTTTGGAAGTCTTTGTTTCCACAAGTAGGCCATGAATAGATCCCCAACTTTATTTTTCACATCTCTCTTTCTTTAATCAGCCTTTGTCTTGTACTTCTCCACACTCTTTTATACAGTTTCCTTAACCCTGACATGAATGTCCTTCATGGTAATTGAAAAATCCTCTCCATGAGCACTCCTTTTCTCAAAACCATTCAAATCCCTAAGTTCTAGAATCCCTCTAGGGTGAACACCATACATAATTTCAAAGGGGCTTTTACCTATGCTCCTATTGATGGAGTCATTATATGCATACTTTGCTTGAATAATCACCATGTCCCATGTTTGACCATGTTGCTTGGTTAAACATCTCAATAGGTTTCCCAAGTATATATTTACCACCTCTGTTTGGCCATCTGTCTGAGGGTGGTATGATGAAGAGAAGGATAATTGTGTTCCAAAATTCTTCCATAACATTTGCCAAAAGTGGCCCACAAATTTTGAATCCCTGTTAGTGACAATGTTGAGGGGTAGTCCATGTATCCTAAAAACTTCCTTAAAGAACACGACAGCTATATAGGAACCATCATTTGAACACTTACATGGCGAGAAATGTGTCATCTTGTTGAATCTATCCACCACTACAAAGACACTATAAAAACCCCTTGGAGCCCTACAAAGACCAATTTCGACAACTACCTAATGAAACCCTAATATCTAGGTGATCTCTACCCCAATATTTTGGCCCAAATTCAAATGCCTTTGTACACCTATATGGTCTCTAGGTGAAAACTATAAGATCATCTAGTTGTCTTCTCTAGTACCTTGTCTTCCCCAAGTGGGCTATGTAATGTATCCTACATATCTGTATATATATGGATGTTCATCCTATCAAGCATCATCAACCACAAACCTACAGATGGGAAGATGCTTCCATGCCCAGAATTATAGAACCAATACTCCTCCTGCAAGGCTCTTGGCCTTGCGATAGACTATCTCATGTAGCTCATGGTAAATATGAGCTAGTAAGCATGATCCCCATCCTAGATTTGATGGCCTATCCATAAAATCCTCCAAGATCCTACCCCATCCACATAGGAAACCATGTTGTCCCTTGTCTAGCATAATAAAATAACCTATGAAACTGGTCATTATGCAAGAAAGAGGGAATGGATCTGCATATCAGCTTATCATGGTGTCCCATGACACCCATTTCTCCAGAATTTCCTCATCTTGAAAGATCTGCTGAACAACTAGCATGTCAGGATGTTGTGGAGTCTCATGCTGAACAAGAGAACCACCAAATAGAATACAAAGGATGCAGTACACATCCTCAGGAGTCACTGCCATCTCACCAATGGGAAAATGGAAGGTATTATACTCACTATGAAATCTCTCTACAAGTGTTGTAAGTAACCTGTGATTCATGCAAATCTCCATGATCGATAAGAGCTAGCCAAACCCACACTCTACAATTATGGCTCTCTCATCATTTGTCGGTCCCTACAGTAATCTCATAGTGGGTGGATATGTGATCTAGAACTGTATATCTGACAATCTCTCCTATGGAAAATGAACAAAATAGCATCAAGTACACTGATCAAAACAATCGAATGCAAAATACAAATGCTAGAAAACATGCTAATAATGCAAAATCAATAATGGAAAAACTAAATTTGGACTTTTTAGCCATCAAAATTGATCAGTGTTTTCAATACGAGTAGTGTATTGGTGCCTAGTCTCGTACGAGTATCCCTACAAGCCGGTATGAGTAAAGGAGCTACTACGAGTACCTAATGAAAACAATACGAAGAAAGGGGTTGATATGAAGTCACTCATATGAGTGAACAGTAGACTTAATACGAGAATAATAATGGGTTTATATGACTAAAAATTTGGAGACAGTTTCTCATACGAGCCTGAACTATGACTCATACAAAAAATTGTGAAAGACCTACCTGAAACGTTGAAAAACAATGAAAAATTCAACCAAAATGTATCAAAATGAATTCAAAAAGGTGGTTTTTCAGGCACTTACTATTGCTTTATAGTTTCTCAGCTGGTTGTACACTTTTGGTGCTCAAATCGATAATCTTGGACGGGGACCACCATTTTGACTCTCGGAGGTTTTTTAATTTTTTCGAATTGGATGGGTAAAAATGACCCTTTTGGCCCTTATATAGGTTTTTGACCTAATTTTCAATTTGCTTCGATTGACCAAAAAATGACATCACTGGCTAATTTGACCGTCCTGATTCTATTTTTGGGATCAAAATTGAAATTTGAGATCATTTTATTTGTCAAAATTGTAGTTTGACTTTTTTGTGTCAGTCATAGTTGACCTCTTGTACAACCAATCTTTGGAACTTCAAAGCAAATGAGAATTTTCTCCTCAAGCAGCCTATGTGCCAAATTTTGGTCAAAATTGGTTAACAGGACCTCAAACTAGTGCATAATGTGTCCTAAATTCTTACAACCTTGTCCAAATCAAATAGATCTCTTCGTGCACTATTTTATCAATCGAATTACTTATGATCACTGGGGCACCTAGACATATTTGAATTTCACTCCTGAAGGGGCACGATCATGACATAAACAATTCATTGATCACATCATCAAACATCGAGAAATCTATAAATATTTAATCATACAATTGAATCATCAAATCAGACAAGACCCCATCACTAGGGGCGTCTCAGCTTCATCACATCACATCAAGTTGAGATTTTCTTTAATAAATGGCAACTCAATCAACTATATTATGTAGTGATGGATACACTCAAAACCAAATAGATCATTCTTATATGAGTCATTCATTCCTAAAACCAGACACATTGATCAAATTGGCTCCATCACTTCAAATCAAGTCAATTTTGCTAATCGATCTCTTAACGATAATCAGTTTCATTTCTTTAAGTCAATTGGGTTATCTGTTCAAACCAACCCAAAGGTTTAAGAGTTTATGACACATGTTCAGTTTCATCACTTCAAATCAATTTCAACATTATGTTCTCTCCTTAGCGGTTCTTATCCAATCAAGTTCAGAATTGATATATTTGAACCAATCAACTTGAGAGTAGTTGCATAACTTCACATCAAACAATTCTTGGTCTCAACGCTAACTTCTCTTGGAATCAATGCGTTGATCGCACATCAATTCAAAGAGGGGAAAATGTAGTCACCCAAAAATGGTCAACAAAACCATAGGCCCCTAACCTCAATTGTTCATCAAGAAAACCCTAATCTTGGTCATCTAAGTCATAATTGATCTGATTTGACCTAAACCACAGTTCCCTTTCAACCATCATCACACTTGATCTTGTTTAATTAATTAATTCCTTAATCCTAATGTTGTTGACAATTAAATTAACCTTATACTATTTATTTAATTAATGTCTTAAGATGATTAAATAAATAAGAATTATGAATTAATCACAAAAAAGAATTAAAATTAATTATGTCATCATAATTAAAGAATTGATATAAATGCATTAGAACTTTCAAAAATGTATTTATTGTGTCATCAGTCAGTTAAATGAATGTGATTTTGGAAACAAATCCTTTTTAGTTCAGTTAACTAAGTCTCATCTCTTTCTCATTTTGGAAACAAATCAGTTAACTAGAAAGACACTTTAGTTAACTCATCTTTCGATTTGGAAGTTTTCTAAATGACTGATCAATCAGTTCAGTTAACTGATTCTCTTGACCAATCAAATCAGTTGCAAATGGATTTTGCTAGTTGGGAATTAATCTCAACCACTCTTCATCAATCGATCTTGTTCATCTTTTCTCAAGAATATTTCTATATAATCAGGCCCCCATTCTTCTGAGAAAGGGGATTGCGAATTAGAGTAATGTTGTCAAATTGTTAAATGTTAATTGCTTATTGCTCATCATTTTCATTTTAGCTTATTTTACATTTTTCATCATCAAATCTTAGGAAATTCAATTTATTTGGTTGAAATGGATTAATCTTAGCTTGATATTGGATAAACTTGTATTGCATATTACTTTAAATCTTTCATTTAGATAGAGTCTAAAGTCATTGGAATTGCAATGATCTGAGAGAAATTGCATACTCCTATTTACTAGAAGACAATGAGTCGCCTTGGTTGGTTTATGTTTCAGTAGATTACTTTGTTTTGATCAATCACATAATGACTCATTGAAGTGTTTGCGTTGTTTAGTTTAGTCACATTTTCACACATAATTACCAATTTTTAACAATAGTTTTTGACCAATAAAGCTCATCTCATCAATGAGAATGTATTGTATATTTTTTTATCCTTTTGTGATGTTGCCAATGTTTTTATTTTCAATGGTCACATTTGTCTAATTGGAATCTTGAGGGCTGCATGTATAGTTCATGTTTGTATTAAATATTGCAATTCCTATTGGGTGAGAACAAGGAGAGAGTTTGCACTTTTTGGTACACAATTTTCAAGTGCATTTTTTATGCAGTTAATTAGATAGGATTTTCCAGTTCCTTTTTCCTTGTATGATCATATATAATGGTTGTGTTGAGCAATTATCAATTGATTAATTTATAAAGATAGTACGTATCAGTTTTTCTTTTAGTGATAATTTGTAGTTTTGGTTGTTAAAATTCAATGATGGTCGAATATCTTGTTGGGACATCTTTTTTTGTGTTTACAAATTGAATGACAACTGTAGAGTTAAAAATTGTATACTCCCTTTGCAATTTTTCCTACACTTTTATAGTCACTTTAGTGTCCATTACCCTATAATTTGTGTAGGTCCATTTCAGCCCTTGCATTAATCTTTTCCCTCTTAATATGTTTAAAGCTCTTGTCAGCAATTATTATACAACATCAACTTTGCACCAGCCACATGTTGCCTCTTCCACCTTGATGACATGTAACTGATTGAATGTTTGAAGATGTTAAATTGATCACCGAAATGCAGAAAGATAATACAAGACATTAAATCAGTTAATGGATTATATTGTCATTTATGTAAACTTGATATAATCTAATCGGTTATAATTAAAGTGTCAAAGACTTCAGAGAATCAGGAAGATAAAGATTATGTTTTCAGTAATGCATAAAAGACAAGAATTCACTGTGTGACTTCAAACACCGACAGCTAGTGGAACCCAACGGACAGAGATCACCGAAATTCAAGTTACAGTGATGCCCGAGCAAGAACACCGATGATCATTACTGACGAGCGGAATCACAAGCATAACCGAATCATAGTGTAAACCAATGGAGAAGCCCGAGGAAAACTGAAGTGATGACTGAAGATATCAAAGAGTTAAAACACCGAAATTAACTTGAGTTCAGAAATGACAAAATATCTAGCTGGCAGAGCTAGATATGGACTTAACTGGTAGTTATCATTGTTTTCATAGACAAGATAAAGCCAGAGATAAATAAATTATTCAAATTTGTTTTGTCCAGTTGGCAAGAAGATCTCTGCGAGATAAAACATGATTTTTTGCTTTAAATTTGATTGGCTAAGATTGTAGATCACGCCAAGATCAAGAAAATCAAGAACCTAACAATGGTGATATTATGTCTATAAATAGACAACTTAATTCATTACGAATTGAGGGTGAATGAATGAAAAAGAGGATGCTGAAGAGAAATTGATGAAGAGCAACTTCATACAGTCCTGATCAATCAAGCTGAGGAAAGAGCTAAAGTTTCCTGCGGACACCGAGTAGCAGAGCATAACATCACCGAGAAGAACTAAAGAGGAGCAAAGGTATTAAAAGGACATATTGATCAGATTAGTTTTATGATCTTATAATAGATCTAAAAATATGCAAGTATAAGTTGTATATGTGAACAAATCATACTGTTTTAGTTTAACCATTGATTCAGAAAGTCTCTTAACTAAGTAGGATTTAAAGATCCTTTCTATATTGAGATACATCCCAAGGAGTATCAAAAATTTTGATCATGAAGATAGCATGAGATTTCAGATACCTATTGACAGGCCAAGAGAGTGTTTGATCAAGGAAGGTAGCATAGAGATGCCCGATATCAAGTGACAGACTAAACTTTTAAACCTTCTAACAAGGTCACACCTAACATTTTGTTTGTAACCTTTAACAGGGTTGGCTCTTCACCAAGCTCACTTCAGAAGAGTGAAAGTTTTGGGTTATCGGTCCCGAGTGGTTTTTCCCTTAACAGGGTTTCCAAGTTAAAAATCCATGTGTCAATATGTTTATGAGTCATTACTTTAGTATTTTGCATTACACATAGCTAATCTGGATTGATCAGTATACTCTAGATAATTTCCTATTTTTTGATAAATTAACAGACTGCTATTTGGTAAACATACAGAATAAGGTTTAAGAAAGTATTCCGAGTAGTAGCAATTTGATAAGTATATTTGAAGGCATTCATCTTATAGGACTGAAGATAACTAGAGGCTTAATATTGCGGTACTAAGTTTTTGGGTTGATTAATTGAAATATTTTTAAGGCCACTGATTTACCGCCCCCCCCTCCCACTCTCAGTTATTACTAACAATTAGTATCAGAGCTTGTGTACTTAGAAAGGGAGTTTAACAACTCAAGAAAAATATCACAAGATGAATAGACGAGATGTGCCCAAGTTTAATAAAGACAACTTTGTATCATGGAAAAGCATAATAAGACTCCACCTATCAGGTATTGGAAATGATGTTACTTAATACCTTGATAGTGAATATGTGTTGCCTAAAAGACTTCACACTCTTGAGAAATTGAGAGTAAAGCATGAACACAATTGCATGATGATAGAACTTGCCTCATCACTCTCTGATGCTAAGTTTGAAGATGTCGAAACCTGCACCTCTACAAAGCAAATGTGGGATAAGTTGAAGCTGGTACATGGAAGAAGGAGAAAATATCACTCAGTATAGCTGTAGAATCAAAGAGGTAGTCAATACTATCCGAGGAGTTGGAGGTGTACTTGAAGAGGAGACAGTGGTAAGTAAATCTTAAGAACCTTACTGCATGTATATGCTATTAGAGTTTCTTCTATTCAAGAAATGAGAGCCGTTGGAAACAATACAGTTACTCTAGATAGTCTGATTGGAAGACTGATTTCATTTGAGATGAATAAATTTGATAATACTGTCTTACCATCTATAGAATCTGCATTAAAATCTTCTTTAAAGATAAGTAATTTAAGTCATAGACATGCTATTATAAATGATAGTGAAAGTGATAATGAGGATCAAGGACTTGATGAGATTGAAGCACTAATGGCAAGAAGACTGCAAAGAGGCAAAGGTAGATACAAAGGTAAATTACCACTTGTTTCTTTCAATTGTAAAGAGGTTGGACACTTTGCTACAAGATGTCCAAACAAAAGAAAAGATGACAGAGGTAATGATAAATCATATGAGAAGAAGTTTGATAGAGGTGATAACAGATATTACCAAAGCAACCGTCAATCTGACAAAAGAGATACCCGAGACTACAAGTACAAAGGGAAGAAATATTGTTACCTAGCTGAGAACATAGCTGATGACACTAACAACAAATCAAAAGAAGCTATTGAGATGGTATTTGTAGCCATGAAGGATGATTCAGACGAAGAAAAAGAAAGGTATGTAGAAAGTGCAGTCATATCTAAAGTTAGTAAGAATGATGTCTAGATCATAGATAATGGCTACACTGACCATATAACCGGTGATAAATAAAAGTTTGAGACTTTTGAATACTATAATGGTGGTTCAGTGAGAATGGGAAATGATACACCTTGTCCAGTTGAAGGTAAATGAACTATAATGTTGAATAACCTGATTAAATATGAAAATGCTTACTAGGTAAAAGGACTCAATTATAATCTGTTACGCGTTTCACAGCTAAATAATATAGGTCACCGAGTGACATTTGAAAATAAGAAGGCAAAGATCTTCAATGAATCATGAAGGTTGATTGGAACTGGTGAGCAGACAAAAGGTAACCTTTTCTATCTTGATGACACTAACACCACTTGTTTAATGGATAGAAACGAAGACGTGTGGTTGTGGCACAAAATATTGTGTCATGTAAATTTTTACAACATAATAAAGACAAGAAACAAAAAGAATGTCAGAGGCTTATCGAGCATGACTAAGCCTGAGCATATCATGTACAAAAATTGTCAAAAAGGTAATATGACAAAGTCTAGTTTCAAGAGTAAAACCCATACATCTAATGCAATTATAGAATTAGTCCATACATATTTATGTGGACCCATGAGGACAAAGAGTTACTTTGGAGATAGGTATTTTATTCTCTTTGTTGATGATAATTCTAGAATGATGACAGTCATGTTCTTAAAAGATAAATCAGAAGCATTCAAGATGTTTAAATGGTATAAGGCTATGGTAGAAAAAACAAAGTAAAAAGAAATTGAAATGCTTATGGTCAGATAGAGGAGGGGAATTTACTTCAGATGAATTCACTAACTAGTGCAATGAGCATGGAATTAAAAGACAGTTTTCTACACTGAGAACACCACAAAAAAATGGAATTGTTGAAAGGAGAAATAGATCAATTGTTGGCTGTGCAAGAACATTGATGATTGAGAAAAGCATCACTCACACTTTCTGGAGGGAAGCTATCAGTACTGCTGTCTACACATTAAACAATGAACAATTAAAGAAGGACATAAAGAAGACACCCTATGAGCTTTGGTATGGTCATACACCCAATGTAAGTTACTTCAAAATCTTTGGTAGTCAATGTTATATTTTTAATGATGATAGAAATGGAAAACTTGACTCCAAAAGTGAATAAGGTGTCTTTCTAGGGTATTCAACCAAAAGAAAGGCTTATAAATGTCTTAACAGGTCATCTAACAAGATCATTGAAAGTGCAAATATAAAAATAGATGAATTTGCAGAAAAGAATGATAAGGAAAGCATAAGAGAGTCGAAGGACTACAACAGGTTTGTTTATACAGAACCTGACACTCTACTCGAGCAACAGTGTATCGCTCCTGAGCAATAGAACATTGCACCCAAGCATCAGGTTGCAATTACCAAAAATCAGGAAAATCCTCAAGATGATGTTCCGAACAATGGAGATCAAAATCAAGGTCAAGAAGATGATCAGAATGATGAACAAGGGGCTAAACCAAAACTTTCCAAGTATGTCAGAAGACATCATCCACATAATCAAATCATAGGACACAAGAAGGATGGAATGAGAACAAGAAGTAAGTCACTAAACACTAGATGTTTACTTTGTGATTTTGAGCCTAAATCTGTTAATACTGCACTTGAGAATGAAGAATGGGTCATTGCTATGAATGAATAAATAGAATAGATTGAGAAGAATAGTACATGGATACTAGTACCAAGTCTAGATGACAATAATGTCATCGGTACCAAATGGATATTCAGAAACAAGCTGAATGAGAATGGAGAAGTCATAAGAAACAAAGCAAGATTAGTATGCAAGGGATATGCACAAGAAGAAGGTATTGATTATGGAGAAACCTTTGCACCCGTTGCTAGACTAGAAGGAGTTAGAATATTACTTTCTTATGCTGCATTTAAAGGATTCAAGGTATACTAGATGGATGTCAAATTTGCATTCCTAAATGGAATACTGGAAGAAGAGGTATACATTGAAAAACCAGAAGCGTTTGTTGATTTAGACAAGAGAAACATGGTATGTAGACCACATAAAGCCTTGTATGGATTGAAACAAGCACCTAGAGCCTGGTATGAAATAATTCACTCCTATCTCATTAGCATAAAATTTGTTAGAACAAGTGAAAATACCAATCTGTACTTAAAAGAAGATACCAATGGTAATATTCTGATTGCTAAAATTTTTGTTGATGATATCATTTTTGGGGGAAATGAATTATTATGCAAATCCTTTGCTAATGAAATGAGCAAAGAATTTGAAATGTCTATGTTTGGGGAGATCAAATTTTTTCTTGGTCTACAAATTCTTCAACAAGACGCATGCATATATATCACTCAGTCCAAATACATCAAGGAAGTGCTGAAGATATTCAAGATGGAAGATTCCAAACCAGTTGGAACACCTATGGCTACCGGATGTAAGCTGACAAAAGAAGACAAATCCAATGAGGTAAATCAGACCTTGTATAGATCAATGATTGGCAAACTAATGTATGTTGTTCATACTAACCAGATATAGCACATGCAGTTGGAATAGTTGCAAGATTATTTGCTAATCCCAAAGAATCACATATGACTGCTATCAAGAGAATTCTGAGACATCTGAAGAACACTGAGGACTATGGCTTATGGTATAAAAGAGAAGGAAAAATTGAGCTACAAGTCTATATAGATGTTGATAGGACTGGAAACATTGATGACCGAAAGAGAACAACTAGAGGAGCATTATTTTATGGGTGACAGACTTGTCACATGGATCAGAAAGAAGAAAGGATGCATCTCTCAGTCTACTGCAGAAGAAAAGTATGTGGTTGTTGGTGCAAATTTCTCCAATATTGCATGCATCAAACAGTTGCTGGAAGGTATTGCATGGTCCAACCCTTGTCTATCAGTCAGTAAGCTGACTAGGAGGATGCATCAACCTAAACAAAATCAAAAGATCATTAATGTTGATGCAAACATTGAGATGAACAACAACAGATACATATGTACATAACAAGGTACAAGTATGCACCGAATACTAGAGACATTGTATTGCTGATGGATAGGGAAATTCAAGGAATATATTATATAAAGGGATGGAACATGATATAGATGATTTTTTTGTTTGGCATTGTTGTCAAAGGGAGAGATTATTTCATTATCATTAGGGAGAGAAATTGACTACATATGAAATATCCATCTCAAAGAGAGAAATAACAAAGGGAGAGAGTTCATACAAGAGAGAAATTGCTTTCAAAGGAAAAAGAGATTATCAAGAAGAAGAACAGTCAAGGTAGAGCACATATCAGAACAAAGACATTAGATGCTAAACTTATCTAGTGGAGGGATTGAAGATTGAAGACAATCATTTTGCAAGAAAAAAATGTAAGTTATTTGAGCTTACCGAAAGCTAGACATTTGTAATAGTTACATTACGAAATCTTGATGAAACTGTTATATTTCATATTCTATTAGTAATAGTATAGTATGATAATGTAGTATGTTGCCATCAATGCTAAAGGGAGAGATTGATGACATGTAACTGATTGAATGTTTGAAGATGTTAAGTTGATCATCAAAATGCATAAAGATAATACAAGACATTAAATCAGTTAATGGATTGTATTGTCATTGATGTCAACTTGATATAATCTAATCGGTTATAATCAAAGTGTCAAAGAATTCAGAGAATTAGAGAGATAAATTTTATGTTTTTAGCAATGCATAAAACAAGCATTCACTATGTGACTTCAAACATCGACGGCTAGTGGAACCCAATAGACAGAGATCACCAAAAGTCAAGTCACAGTGATGCTCAAGAAAGAACACCGACGAGCAGAATCACAAGCATAACTGACGGCCAGAATCATAGTGTAAGCCGATGGAGAAGCCTGAAGAAAACTGAAGTGATGACCGAAGATATCAAAGAGTTAAAACAATGAAATTAACTTGAGTTCATAAACGAAAAACTATCTAGCTGGCAGAGCTAAATATGGACTTAACTGGTAGTTATCATTGTTTTCATCGACAAGATAAAGCCAGAGATAAGTAAAGGATTTAAAGCTGTTTTTTCCAGTTGGCAAGATCTCTGTGAGATAAAATAGGAGTTTTTGCTTTAAATTTGATTGGCTAAGATTGCGGATCACGCCAAAACCAAGAAAATCAAGAACCTAACAATGGTGATATTATGTCTATAAAGAGACAACTTAACTCATTACGAATTGAGGGTGAATGAATGAAAAAGAGGATGCTGAAGAGAAAATGACAAAGATAAACTTCATATAGTCCTGATCAATCAAGCTGAGGAAAAAGCTAAATTTTTCTGCGGACACCGAGAAACAAAGCATAGGATCACCGAGAAGAACTAAAGTGGAGCAAAGGTATTAAAAGGACATATTGATCAGATTAGTTTTATGAGCTTACAATAGATCTTAAAATTTGCAAGTATAATTTGTATATGTGAACAGATCATACTGTTTTATTTTAACCATTGATTCAAAAAGTCTCTTAACTAAGCAGGATTTGAAGATCCTTTCTATATTGAGATACATCCCAAGGAGTATCTAAAATTTTGATCATGAAGATAGAATGAGATGCCAGATACCTATT
>MU226612.1:55604-83502 GCA_018584345.1 Thuja plicata
ATATCAATATTGTGCATATGTCAAGCTGGTTTTAAGAAGGTTTCATTGTGTCTGATTAAATATCATTCTCATCTCCAAATTTGGTGCATCACCTTAAGTTTTCCCTTCAGTTCTTCCTGCTTTTTCAATACTCTGAGTTTATTCAAAAAAATATTTTCTATCTCTTTTCCCAGCCAAGTTTTTTACCTTTTTATGAGAGCTTAAGGCGAAGTATCATATAGGAACTGGCCTAGAACCCGGAGATTCACTCCAATTTTGGGAAACCCACTACCCAGGAGTGTTTCCATGTTACTCCAAAAGGTTAAGTTTTTTATAAGCTTAACAGGGTGCAATTTTGAGAGCTAACATAAATATGCACACTTCTTTGCCATTTCCGTAGGATATTAGGCCACACAAGTAGCAGATATATTTATTTGTGAGGTGTTTTGCCTACATAGTCTCCCTCAAAACATCATCAACAACAAGGATAGCCGTTTCCTCAAGATCTTTTAGAAATAACTATTTCGGCTTGCAGGGACGGAGTTGTCACCGAGCACCAATTATCACCCATAGACTGATGGTCAGACCGAGATCATAAAAAAATGGATGGAAAGCTACCTCAGGAAATATGTTTCGACACAACAAAAGACATGGATTGAGTAGTTGTATTTGGGTGAATACTGCTACAATACCATGTACCACATGTTGATTTGCACGATGCCCTTCAAAGCACAGTACAACTATGAGCTGTCATCATTTGTTGATATGGCATTGGGTGATAGTCGCGCCCCGAGGGCCAAGGATTGGCTATAAGAAGGGTTGGACATTTTAAAGTCTCTCAAGGAAAATCTTCAGAGGGCTTAGAACCAACAAAAGATGTATGGTGATAGATACTAAATAGAGAGAATTTTTGAAGTTGGGGATCTGGTGTACCTCTAGCTTCAAGGGTACAGACAATCTTCCTTGAAGACATGTGGCAAGGACAAGCTAAAGCCATATTTATGCAGACTCTACTAGGTGGTGCAGAGAGTAGGTGAAGTTGCCTACGAATTGGACCTGCCGAAAGGTAGTCAAATCCACATCTATCACGTTCCTTGCCTGAAGAAAGTTGTGGGTCAACACATCATGATCTCAACAGATTTTCCACCCCTTGACAAAGGAGGGAAGTTAGTGTTAGAGCCAGTCGAGATCATCAACATTCGAGAGAAAAGGATGAGGACACACACAGTCAAATAATTTCTTGTACGCAAGAAGGATCTACCACTATAATATGCCACCTGGGAAGGTGAGTAGATTTTGGAACATCCCAGTTTACGATTGCTTTAGGACAAGCAATATTTGGGACGGGAGGACTGTAATATGATCCCCTATATTAAATAAATAATCATAATTGTATTTGGGTTATGATTTATTTAGTTTATCTTGGGCCCATCTTTTATTTTACCATAGGTGTAGGTTTTGTTGTGTCAGCTTTATTTGTACACCTCGGGAGTTGTCCAACGGGTATTTATGACTAGCATGTACGATGTATTTCTCATGTTAAGTTTTGATATTTATTTGTATTTCCGAATTCCTGTTGGAGTTCTATTGTCTGTCATTTCGGAGTTGAAAGACCCTCCCTATTTGGTATTTGTATTTTCAGTGGGATTCAACCCTCACCCTAATCTACTTGTTCTTTGGTTTGAAATATGGAAAATTTGAGGGTTATCATTATTAATATTATTCATCCTTGCAAGTACCTGTTCCATATTTGTGCTTCATTGTTTAGTACCAGCAAATTTTTTAGAGTAACATCCAATAGATTAGCGCAATGAAGGGGAGATACTGAATTCGAAGAAGACTGTCCGTACAGTCTTGTTTCCCTCCACCATACGACTGTGATTTCTCCCACCATACAGACTATGGTAGGCACCGTACGAACTGCTGACAATACCGTGTGGACCCTCTTTCCCTCACCATACACCATTAGCTTCATTCTCATGCAGACCATCCAGCCACCATAGGGCCCCTCATACTGCACGACCATCAACATCAACATCAATCGTACGAATTCCTCACATACCGTACGATCCCACACTTTTCGTACAACCTCTTCATGATCGTATGAACATTGCACTCCTGGACACTATGTACAGAGAAATTACTTCACTTCAGCTTGAAATCAGAGGTCTCAGAGGGTTGGGGACATTACACTGATGCACAAGCATCCTTGGGTTGTTGTCTATCTTGCATCACGCAAAAATATTTCTTTTCAGTTTTGTTCATGTTTTCTAGTCTTCTGAGTTTTTAGAGGCATTCCTTTTTTTGGATTAGTTGTTGTTGCAAACCTCGGGGTTGGTTCTGTACATCATGTTTTAATTATGTCTGCATTTGCACCTCATTTGGATATTTCGCTGTGGAGATATTAAAGATTCATAGTCATTTATGTGTGTTCTTCATGTTCTAACGATCAGATGGAGTTTTATGATCTTGCGAAGTATTTCCTGATCGGTGAAGCTTAGTGGCTCATATCACGATGTTCTTGAATCTTTGACCAACATCTCTCTTGGATCGCGTGTCATTTCTACATCTTGGCATTGAGATCTTATGATTTGGGTCCTGACCTATATTTGCACACGTTACATTTTCTTAGTCTTGGAAATGTAATTGATCTGATCGACATATGTGTTGTGAAGGCTCTATATATTGAGGCATTTGATCTTTGTTTATGTAGCGGTGGTTACTCAAAGTAAGATAGCCTTTGGAAGGTTAGCATTAGGGTTAGGTTGAGATTTTTTTTGTAATCAGGCATGCATGCCAAAATTTTATAATCTGGATGTTGCAGACCAACATGATGTAAATACTTGATTCTTTGATAATGCAAAGATCTTTTATGCATGTTAATTGTCTATAATTGTTCCTGAGTTTGTTATTTCTATTGTGTTTGACTCTTGCTACATGGTTTGGACCATCTCCATTGGGGAAACTACTGCCATGACTATGTCATCGTCACACGTAGATCAAGCTCATAATGACAAATAACAACATGTACCGAATAACCTCAATCATGATGGAGTGACAAGACAAGTTGATAATTAAACAACCTACATGATAAAGGTTTACAAAAGACAACATGATGAACATAGGCCAACGTTGAGAGATCAAAAACAAAGAGTTTGTTCAAATCAAGGATGTCACAATAACTTGCTTCAGTGTAGAGTAATTGGCACTTACCATACAATCACTTGGAAAATTAGATGAGGCTCAAGAGCTTTCGTGAAGATGTATTAATAATTAACAAAGTCTTCTTCCTAAAAATCATGTTCAAGATTGTAGATTATGCAACACAACACTTAATAAGTGCATCAAGTGATGATGGAAGACTATTCTAGAGATTAAAACTATGGCAAAGAAGTTACAAAGATGATTGCTAATACTATCATAGAATGTTTTCAAGACAAAGATATCAATGAGGATATTCTAATAATGCAGAGAGAACTTCCCCTGAATAATCAGTTATTACCATAGCCTTGCAAATAATCGAGTTTGGAATTCATGCACAAGGACACAAAGATCATCAAGGATGCCAATTACTATTCTAGGACAAAATACCTTCACTAGATCCTGAATGCTTCGAGTGCCAATATCTTGAAGTACATGAAGATTTGACAGGGGATGATGTTGATAGGATTCGTGCCCTGTCAGACACTTAGATTAATTTCAATTATGCACTTGTTATTTCATTTTGACAAATTAAATGTAATGTCAAAAATTGTAATTGCAGGTGATCATTTCACTTGCAAAGTTGTAAATTGTAATTACATGTAATAACATTGGTAATCGACATACAATAGGACTTGCAATGTTGAATAAGTCGACTGTAGTTAGTTATTTGGCAAATAAGTCTTAGTTAGTTGGACTTCTCCCACTTTTTTCTCTCATCCCCTCACCTATATATAGGAGGGTGCTCTATATAATTATTTTATCTTTTGGAAATGCAAGAAAACTTTTCCAGTTTGTATGTGCACTCTAAGAATTTGAGCTTAGATGTAAATCAAATTGCTTTTGCTAAAGGAGGCAGGTTGTTTTCAGACTTTGTGCTAACTCAAGTTGTCATGTGATGACATTTTTTGGAATTGATTGTGAGTGTTGTTCTATTGTTCAAAAAATATTTAAATCCAATCTAGCATACTTTGAGCTGCTAATTGTATTTAGAGTTATAGTTTGGTTTCAAATTTGGTCCTGCAAACTTTGAGCTTCTTATCATGTTTGAAGCTAGTGTAGAACGCTCAAGCAAGGAGGTAACATGCAGACTTTGAGCTGCTTTTATTTTCTATATTCATGCATGTAAGGTGAAGTATGCATTGGAGACTTTGGGATGCACATCTATTTCATATTTGTTCCTAAATTCACATAAGGAGCCATGGAAAGACTTTGAACTTTAAAGAGCCTCATGTTTTTAACTTGGCTGAATTGTACATAAGATATTGTTGTAAAAGATAGAAACGTGCATTCTGATAAAAGAGAATACAATGAAAGAACACCCACTCTAAAAGAAGAGAGTATGGTGTATTTAATGCCCTATCAATTAACTTAGTGTACATAATATTATCTTTTAGTTTAGTATTAGTTATTTTCAATAATAGTAGATAGGGGGAGCCTTCCCTTATAATTAAGAGAGATTGTGTCTCACATGTTGTGGTTGGAACCACTATTTTGCAATTTATCATAATGTTATCGATTGCAAAATATCCACCCAACACTATTTTGCAATTTATCATAAAGTTGTCGCATTTCCTTGAACGTTAACTTCCTTCATCTTCCCCTTTGAGGCATAGCGTTGACCGTTAGATCAAAAGGAACTTGCCTTATCTTTATCTTGCCTTTGGCACTGATCTCTGATATGACTTGAACATGTGGTAAGCAAGCGTGATGCCTCAAAAGTTAAACAACTTCATCTTGGTGATCAAGGCTTTACACCTGTCGTTGGATCTTCCTTGTTGTGTCTTTAATGCCCTTTTGACCTTAGCTTGACCCGCCATGAACACATGTCTTCAAGGCGTGATGCCTTAATGAGTAGATCTTGAGCACCTTTCATTTCAAGGCTTTACGCCTACCACTCGATAAAAAATGACTTTCTCGAAGATTACCTTTAGTTTCTGACCTTAGCCTTAACTCATCTTTAACCCTAACTATCTAAAATCCTTTGCATCTCCAAGTCGCTAGATCCTAGTCTTAACTCTGAGTTTATCACAAGATTAAGCGACATCCGCAAGATCAAGATTGCATCGACGACCTGAGCTAAATCTATGAATGGAACACTCTAACACAAATTTATCTAGCGATCCAGTGAAAACCATAAGATCATCTTCCAAGAAACAACCACGCTCTTTCTCAGCAAACTTGACTTTAACCTTGAGCTACCCGTGCTTGACTATGGTCAAATCTAGAGATTCAAAGATTGAAGAAAACTCAAAGTCCCTGAATGAATTCACTGACCCTAGTTAGATCTAGAGACTTGGCACAGACCACAGGATCTAAACTGCATCGACAACCCTCGCTTGATCTCAGAATGAATAGTCTTAACCTGAGTCTATCCAGAGATTCGGAGATAAAGAAATCTTTGAAGAAGAACGGAACTAGACTTTAACTCTGATTAAATCTGGAGATCTAGCGACAAGGTTATCTCATGATCTCTGAATGAAATGGCTAACTCGAGTTTGATCATGAGATTTGATGACCACCGTAGGATTAGAACTTGATCGACGGCTTGCACCGAATCTCCAAATAGAAATGATGACCCTTACTTTGTCTAGTGACTCAACGCCAACCACTAATCTTGATCTTAATCAACGGCCATGTGTAATCTCACAAGACTTTCCTTAAATCTAGTTCTATTTGGAGATCACACAACAAGCTTACCTTTGAATCACTAAATAAACCCAAATTTGACTTGGCCTGACCACAGGTTCTATTACAAGATCTTGCGCCATCCACACAATCAGAACAAAATCAACGACTGCGCTTAATCTCCAAATCTTTCATGGCTTGACTGAAACATTGCGAGATCTAGTGCCAACCCTCCGATCAAAACATAATTGACGTCCCGTGCTGAATCGCTAGATCATAAGAGCATATTCTTTTTCTTATAGAGATCATGAGACAAACATAAGAGGTTAAAGCGCACATGACTTAAAAGATACATAAGTTACTCGAAAAAGCAACTTGAGAATAGAACAAGTCATCTAGGGTTTTGGGTTTAGGCATGAATTAGGTTTTCAAGACATGAACAGAGGCTTAAACCAAGCCTAGAAATATGCAAAGAACAAGGAAAAGACCAAAGAGCATGAACATAAACTATACAAGTTGGGCTCTACCCTTGTAGGAGCCTCATTTACTCCACTTGTAGCCAAATTTTGACAGGATGGGAAATTTGGGTAACATTTCTGGCGATTTCTATTGGATGTCAGTCTGCTAGACACATATAAAACCAGTGGCCTTATGACATTCCATTAGGCAAGGTGTCTTTATTAAGCACAAAAGGGGCACTTCTTGGAAGTAGGAGGATTGAAACAAGGAGGAGGAACTATAGCCAAAATAGGAAAGGAGCTATACAAGTAGACACAAACAAATAGTGCCCAAGCACTTTAAGGAAAACATGGAAAACTAACCTAAACACAAAAAGAAACAAAAACTTATTTAAAGGGTAGGAAAAACCTCAAAATAAGGCTTAAGATGAAATTCATTGACTAAAATTGGCAAGACTTCTCCTTCAAGAGTTGAGAGCTGAAAAGCATTGTGCTCTTTGCATTCTGTAATTACAAATGGGCCTCCCCAAAACGAATCAAACTTTGTATGCCTACCAGGTCTGAATCTGAATTCATCCCATTTGAGGACTATATCCCAAATATTAAAGTTTCTTGATCTAGCTCTCTTGTCAAAACTTTTCTTGGTTTACATCTATTGGAACTCCATATTCTGCATAGACTTGTCTCTGTTCTCTTCCAACTCCATGAGTTGAGCATACCTTACCTACCAAGGGTCTCCTTCTTCAAAGAGGACAAGTTGGGTAGCAAGGTCCAGAGCTGGTAATTCAATTCAGATGGACAATTTGGCTTCTTTTCCATAGACTAACATATAGGGAGAGTTCCCAATGATATTTTTGGAGTGATTATGTCTAACCATAAGGCAGACTTCAACTTGGAATGCTAATCTCTTTGATTTTATTGCAAAGTCTTTTCAATAATCCCGATCAGATTCTTATTAGTAGACTCTGCTAAACCATTACCCTGGGGGTAATAATTGGAACTAGTATTGAGGCAAATACCATGCCTAGTTGCCCACTCAATAACTCTCAAACCTGTGAAGGCAAGTGCATTGTCTGATAAAATAGAGTCTGGAGTCCCAAACATGTGGATTATGTCATCATAAAATTTCAGGACAACACTCTCATTAGCTTCCTTTAATGCAATGGCCTCAGTCCAGCGAGTGAAATAATCAGTTGTAGTGATTATCCACTTGTATCCTGCACTAGATGGGGGGTTAATTAGGCCTATGAAGTCAATGCCCCATTTCACAAAAGGTTGGTCTATCCTAATTGGTTGGAGGGGTAGGGATGAAAGCCTCCCCTTGCCTGCAAACATAACATATTTCATGCATTTTCTCACATGAATATGACTGTCCTTAAATATGGATAGCCAATAATATCCAGCCCTCATGATCTTGAAAGCAGTAGTCCTAGGAGAAAAATAACCTCTAGAAGGTCCATCATGGAATTCATGTAAGACATTTGCCACTTGCTCTTAATCAATGCATCTAAGGAGAACACCATTGTGTTCTTTTCTAAAAAGGACTTCCTTAATCAACACAAAAGGAATAGATTTCAATATGTAGTACCTCCTCTTTGCTGAATTTAAGTTTGCAGGGAACTCACCTGTCTTCAAAAAATAGACCATGTTTGGCAACCACCCTGTTGCCTTGGCCTAATCCTCTGTTGAATGCACAACTAAGGATGCATTCACTTGTTCTTGTTCCTTTGGAGCCTCATCTTCTGTCAATTGCTCACAAAGACCCCTTCCTCTTACCAGCTTGGTAACTTGAATGTCTATATCATACTCCATAACTCTGGTTATCCAACCAACTCTCTTTTCATTCAAGTCCTTGGAAAGTACGAACTGTTTGACATCAGATGAGTGACCCTTAAATGTATCTTACTATGGGTTAATAAATGTATGAACTTTTTAAGGCTCTATACCACAGCTGGTACATGTTTTTCTACAAAAGAGTATCTTTGTTCATACTCTTCCAAACCTTTGCTAAAGAAAGCAATAGGTTTCTCCAATCCTTTTGAATTTTGTTGAGTCAGAATTGCATAGATAACATCAGAGTCTCCATAGGCATAAATAATAAAGTCTTTGCTAAAATCAGGATTTAGTAAGGCAGAAGCCTCTGTCAAAGCCTCTTTTATGGCTTGAAAACCATCTTTTCCTTCCTTGTTCCAACTGAAAAATGCATTCTTCTTCAACATGGTTGTCAAAGGCTACAAGAGATCTGCAATATTGGGAAAGAAACGCCAGACAAAATTAATCCTACCAATGAAGGATTGAAGACTCTTCTTGTGGTGTGGTAGGGGGAGTTCTAGAATGGTTGCAATCCTCTCAGGGTCTACTGTGATACCTTGCTTGGACACAATGTACCCCAATAGCTTCCCTTCAAGAACTGAAAATACACACTTCTTGGGATTGAGGGAGATCCCAAACTCCCTACATCTTTCAAATATCTTCTTTAAGTGTTTGATATGATCTGCTGCATGTTTAGAGTAGACAGTGATATCATCAAGGTACACCAACACAAACTTGTACATGAGGCTTTTGAAGGTCATATCCATAGCCTTTTGAAAAGTGGCACCTGCGTTTGACAAACCAAAAGGCATCTTTTGATAGGCCATGGTTCCCCATTTGGTTGTAAATGCAGTCTTGAATTGATCCTCCTTATTTGACTAGGATTTGATTGTACCCTAAGTAGCCATCTAGCAATGAAAAGTGTTCTGATCCAGAGACACGCTGCAGAATCTATTCCATGGATGGTAATGGGTGGCAATCTTTTAGGGATGCCCTATTCAGGCCCTTATAGTCAACACATAACCTTAGTTCCCCATTCTTTTTTCTAACAGGAACAAGAATGGATACCTAACTTGTATGTTTAATGGGATATATGATACCGCTCTCTATTAATTTGAGAACTTCTTTATGCATGAGTGGCTCTAGTTTAGGATTGACATGCCTTTGCTTTTGCCTGACTGGTTTGGCATTAGGTGCTAGCTCTATAGTGTGTTGAGCAAGTGCTGGATCAAATCCTTTGAGATCTTCATACTGCCAAGAAAAGACATCATTGAGTTCTTGAAACAATTGGATGTAAGCCTGCTTTTTTGAATTAGAGCTTACCTTTCCAAACTTTAAACTCTTACCTGGTTCAAGCTCTAAATCAGTGTAATGTTCTTGTTGAACTACCAAGCTACTCTTATTCCTTTTGGCTTGGTCATCTTTATTGAAAATTGACTCTAGGGTTAAAAGGCCCTTGGGAAACTTATTAGATTTGAGTTGTACCACCTAGTCACTATAATTTTGCATCAACCTATCCTGATTGTGCTTTGAGAAAACATCTTCTTCAAACAAAAATTGCAGAATTTTCTCATCATTTTCAAATACTTGCCAATTAACACCATTGTCAGAGATGGAAGGCCTGACAATAATCTTGACATGTTGTTGATCCTTTCCTACTATAATGTTTTTGGGGGTATCAAATTGGGATCCAACAACAGCTAACTTATCTACATCTTGATTTAGCTTCCTAGGGAAAGTAAAGGTATTGAAAGCATGGGAATCTTCTATTGCATCCCAGACCCTATGCTTGTAAGCCTTCATAGTGTCATTCTTGGTAGTACTTATCCCTCTTACTTGGTTGACAACCAACTCACTGTCACCATATACCTTTAAGGCTTTGATACCTCTCTTTCTGGCCCAATCCAGTCCATTTACCAAACTCTCATATTCAACAACATTGCTTGTGCAAGAAAAATTGAATCTAAAAGTGTATAGTATTTCTCACCTTTTGAGGAGACAAGCATCGCACCACCATCAGAACCTTGTCTGCATCTAGCACCATCAAAGAATAGTTCCCAAAATTCATTGTATTGATCTTCTGATGTTTTAGTGGTTGCCTTGAAGAGATTTGGCATTGTGAGACCATCCTCTGATATCATGTAGTTCCCCAAACCAGAATCCCAAATAACATTAGCTTGAGCCTCTGAAGTATTTCCTGTCGATCCCCATTCATATGGATAGACATCCAGAATGTTCTCTTAGTATTTGTTTCCTTAATGATTGGAAAATCATTACTGTCAAGTGCAAGACAACTTGCATTGAAGGCATTGGGCACAGAAGACTTCATGATTTACTACCAATAGTTCAGATTTAATAGTGAATTTGGTTCCATATCTAGTATGGAAAAGCATATGAGACCAGTTAGAAGAAATGTAGCTTCTTATCTTAGCTATGAACTCTCTTGGCAGACACACGGCAAAAAGGGAAAGGAGGTCTATGATGTAAATGTCAAGGAGGATAGAAAAATTGGGGCTAGCATGAAGGATTAAACTTGTATCCTTGACCAGGCCTATTGTGTTCACTGATGAACTGTCAAGTTGTGCTACTTTCTTTTGGAATGGTTTGTACTTGAGTCCTACTTGGTCAGCTATCTTCTTTGGCATGACAGAACTTGTAGCCCCACTGTCTACCATACAATTATGTACTAGAAAATCTCCAATAATTAATGATGTTATCATAATTTTACTACCAAATGAAATTTTGCAACAGATGGTACAATTCCTATCAATTGGCTTTACTAACTGATCTTCAAGGAAATAAGACAAAAGTACATGGTGCAATAATGGAAACAGTTTTTCATTTGTATTAAACAATGATAAGTTACATTTTAATTTATATGTTTGAGAGATAATTAAATGTACAGAGTGTCAAAGAAAAAGACTCACACAAGCCGTGAGTATAGCCTACTACTTCTCCTACAAACTTAAAACAAAATTAAAAGACATAATAGGAGAGAGAGAGAGATAGGTCAAGGATAACCAGTCATTGCTTGTTGCTTTGCCTGGTTATAAGTAGTCAGTTGGTCCTGAGTTTGTTTTGTGTCTGCGAGTCTCCCGACAAGCTCTTGAATCCTGTAAGATTGAAAACAATGATGTTAGATCCCAATACAGATCTAAGAAATGGTTGGTTATCTCAAATTTACTCTATGCCTATGCTGCCTTTTAAAGTTGTCCTAAATCTGATGAAGAAACATCAAAATACCCTCAGTGCTTGTGAGAAAGAAATATTTATGCTAATGTGTTTGTTTCATGTGTAGGTGATTAGTTACTCTAATGGACATGTGCCCCTAACCGAGGCTCCCTTCGGGTATGAGCCTGACATATCCTTTAGAGTAACTAATTTCAGAACATCCAAATTGAACAAAGAAGAGCAATAAAACAAGTGTTAAAGGGACATATGTTATGATATGAAACCTTTCACTTTGTTGTTCATTGTAAAGAAAAAATAGTGATAAATCTACAATACATGTAATGGACAAGTTGTTTCTATGAATGATTTGAAACCTTGTGTATTATTTGAACACAACAGGGATGCATTAAGAGCAAGTTCAAGCAGTATCATGCTATAACATTAATGTGCTTTTACAAGTTCAAGAAGTTAAGATAACATCAGAAAGTATCAAAGGCATGGTTGTTGATGTTTTACAATGTTCTCATATGTCATAATGAGAGTAATCAGATACATCAAATGAAGTCTTAGGATGTCATTCATGATACAATTTTATTTTCTATGTGAATGAAAAGTTATAGGTAACCGTGTGTGAGAGAGTTACGCAGTATGAGGAATACAGGAACATCAAACTTGAAATCAGATTCATCAAATCAGAGCATCAAACTTTAAGAATTAAAAAGAAGAATATCACATCATAATGGCAACATTATCAACATCTCATGGAACGTGAGTAAAAGCAATAGCATTCAATGTCAAATAAAGTTGCAATGAGCTTGAATAGAGACAATAAGACTACATCAATAATGAGATGCTGAATTTTTTAATTGGAGAAGAGTCAATCAGAAATATTAAAGAGGTCAAATATTACAGGAGAAAACTTGAGCATTTTCTGAGTTTTGGAATGTAATCTTATGCATAAGTGATAGTCATCCAAAGACAGTATAGGCATAACAACATTGGCCTTTCCTATACTGTTTAACAATGCAACATTAATGAATTCTGGACAGCACAATTATGGTACTAGTGGTGCCCCATAGTAATCACTTGAAATTTAAAGAAATAGTTATGCCATAATTGGGGTGAAGCTAAATGCAGCAAATGACAATGGATATCAATTAAGTGTCAAGTAGTCACCATGAATGGATACAATCATCAAATGGATGATTTTACTAAGAATGAGAAATAAAGATATTAGAATTTCCTGGAGGTACATTAAAAGGTCAAAATAGTTCCAAGGCATGTTTACCATTAGCATTCATATAAAACGAAGGGAAAATCATCATTTTTTTAAAAGAAATGTTTTGAAAGGAAAAAGCATCGAATTTTTCTTACAATCTAAAAGAAATATGTACAACATTATCCCTGTCAAAGGTAAATTAAGAATTCAAAGGGCAGTGACTTTCAATAAACTTTCAGCTTGTAGAATGGTTTTATATTTAAAAAGGGTAAAAACGAAGCTACAGGAAGGTTCTTTTGTTGTGTTGTTAGAGTCTTCACATGATCAGAGCAGAGTTGGAGGTACTCAAAGGTGGCGGCTACAGAAAACAAATGTCATTTCAGCATGGATAATACTTTTCAGAGAAAATCTTTGCAAACAAAGGAAAGAACATTTTAAAAAATGTTTATGTTACTCACAAAAGAGCTCTCGACTTCAACAAGCCGTAGGTTTGCATATGGAGGGAAAGTATATGGATAAAAAAAAGGTCCATCCAAAGAAAATGATAGTCCCAGATGCAATCATAACAGAGCCTTTTGGGTCTCAGAAGTTTAGAATAAATAGGGTTTTTGAAGTTGCATATTTTCTTTGCATAGCAAGGTCGGTGGCTAGCATAAGTTGTAATTGTGTCTCCTCATCAAATAAACACAAAGATCTTTTAGGAGAGGTCACGGTTTTAGAGAAGAAAACATATGAAAATACCAGTTGAAGACCCTCATTTACGCCATGGATGAAAATGTCTACAAAGAAGAACATGTAAGTACCTTAGGAGATCGTGTTTTCTTGACAGATTTGTAGGAATGCTTTGACAAAAAGTAATAATGATACAAAAGAAAAGATGAGTTGCTTCTATCATACACTTTCGCGGTTCAGAGGTTATTCAGAGACGAGCATTTACAAAACCAAAATGGAGTTCAAAGCATGGAACGACAAAGATACCAAATCTGTGGCTGAGTCTTCAAACAAGTTTAATAAAGTATTTAAACATAGAGCCTGAGTTTTGACAGTAAAAATGCTTACCACTAAAGTCCCAAAGAAATTTTGTGGAAGAATAGTGATGAGAAAGCTTTAGAAGATAGAATGTCTCCATCCATGGCGGCGGATCACAGCTCAAACCCTCGCTCTTGCTAAAACAAAAGATCAAAATGATGCAAAAATATTTAGGGTTGGGCTTTATGTTGCCCTTTAAACATATTGCAATATGTTTTAAAGTCTGCGACCATGCCACTTCAATGAGATTTTAAATGCTTGTATTATTATATTACTTAACAATATAATCATATATTTCCTTAATATATGATTATGTTATGAAGTAATATAATATTTTTGACTTCATTATTGTTATTGAGAAATTTATGTAATTTAATAATCAATAGTTGATGTATTTTATAAATCAACTAATGATTATTAAAATCTTTAAGAGGAATCAGTAATAACGGAAGGGTGGAGAGATAAGGGTGTTTTAAAAAGATGAAATACTTCTTGGAAGTTATAACAATTTGGAGACATAAGGAGGGCATCTAGGAGTTTTAGAGCATATTTAGGAGGTGTTGGAGGGTTTCTAGGAGGATTTTCAAAGTAAGACTTATTCATGGGTTTTGAAGGTGCTTTATGAGCTGGTTGAGCTTTCTGGGGCCTATTTGAGGGGCATTTAAGGTTCCTTTATAGTTTTGAAGACTTTTTCCAGCTGGTTTCCCTTCTTTCTTCGCTTCTAGACCTCTTTTTCAGGGCCTTTTTTCTAGCATCCAACCCTTGGTGGTTGTGAGGTTTTGTACTTAGTGGTTTGAGTGTCTCTTGAGAGAGTTAGTTCTTATTATGCAGAGAAAAGGCTTTGTGATAGTTTTTATGGTCCTTAGCATATTTTATTGTAGGAATTTGTAACTCATTTTTGGAAGATCAAATACAAGTAACAACATCTGAGTTTATGTTATCTGAGTTTCTTTTGGAGGCTTCTTTTCTTTCTGCATTTTTGTGTGTATTTTTAGGTGATTTGATAAGGATAACTAGTGAGTTTCTATCATTCCATGTTATTTTGTCTCACCTAACACCTAGTTGCAAAAAAGTATGTTTTCTTGCAGGTTGTAGTTTATGTCTTAGGGTGTGAAACTGATAACTGCGGCATTTGTCTTCCTCCTTGGTTAGGTTCATGTTTCAGATTTTAATTCAAATTATTTATGCAAGCCTATATAGAAAATATGTGTTTTGTGTTCATTCAGATAGTATAAGAGCCCTTTTCAGTTATTTGTAGTTGCACTTTCATATCATTTTGGTGTATCACCTGGTTCACAGTAATTTAAATTTCAGTAATAGGTTCATTTCAGTAATCTCTTCCCCTTTTCCTCATCAAGTTTAGTTAAGATTCTAAGAGCTATCAGTGATCATCAAATAGGAACCGACCTAGAATCTGTAGATTCATTCCAGTTATAGGAAAAGCCAACCACCTAGGAATGATTCCATGTTGACCAAGATTTCAAGCTGTAAGTTACAAGCTTAAGGGTGCAAATTTCAGGTCTTAACAAATGATACATAAAAGGGATGTGGTTTTAAGTTCCTACCTTGAATGACATTTGCTTTGGTGTTGCTGCTTGGAATTTTCTTCTCTTGATCAATGTTGGCCAACATTGGCTTAGCTACATCATTTGTGGGTCGTTGAGGCATTGCCTCTTCATACATTGCCTTCTTCAAGATCTCAGGTTGCCCTGGAATGGCTAAGGAATCCCACATGGACATAGTCACATTCATCCTCTTCATATTATCCACAATATTGAAAGGCACTGATGTGTGTACTTTTTGATGTGCTTTCACCATTGTGGGCTCAACCTCCTTGGGAGATTGACTCTCCTTGACTGGCATGGTGGGAGGATTTTTTAGTATCACAAGAAAAGATGGATGCGATGACTCTGCAGATGTAGTAGCTTTTCCTCCATCTTCTACTTGCTCCATGTCTTGGGCTCTTCTCTTGGACCGAGTATTGGCTGCAATTGAAGACTCACCATTCATACCATTAAAGTCTTCACCTTGCCAACTGGAGAACGCGGTCTCATCAGACTATGCATCTTGTTGTGGTATTGACCCACTAGGAGATGCCTCTGATTGGGTGTTTTGAGGCATTTTGTGTCATGGGTGCTTGATTTCTCAACGCATTCAAACATGTAGTCTGATTATGTTGTTGGTTACAAGGATAGCACCATTCAACATCTGAGGCAAGATTGTTTGACTTGGAACCATATCTATGACTGGATTTGCAGAGTTGAGAGGTGATGGGTTGTAAGGCTGAAATAGATTTTGATTGTAGTTCTGCCTTTGCCCTTGATAATTCCCCTAATATGGTGGTCTATTTTGCTGATAGGATTGTCCTTGAGCTTGGTACTGCTGATTAATATTTGGATTTGGTTGTTGAAAGGGTGGCCTAACCTTCCGATTCTGCTTTTTGATATTGGTCAACTCTTTGCTCATGGTCTGGAAAAAGATTTTCATTTCTTGTTGACTATTTTGTAATAAGCTATTTGTTACTTGTTGATCACTTCTCATCTCTTGCAATTCTTGGGAAAATCCTACTCTTGATTCCTCATTGGTAGAACTAGATTGAGGTGCTATGACAGTAGGTATAGGGGTGAATGGAAGAATATTCATAGGCATATTGGGCTGAATATCTAGGTAGAGAGGCATGGGTGGCCTTGGGCCTATCTTGTCGGCTTGAATTAGACAATTTTCTACTTTAACAACTATATCAAAAGATTGGGGCAGTGAGGTACCTCCCAAAGACTGGATCATGACAGATATATCACTATTTAGACTTTTCAAGTAGTATAGAAAAGTATAATCCGCTGGGGGCCTTACAGAAATAGGAATCCTATTCCATGTCTTAAGGAATCTGTCATTTATTCCTGAGGGGCTCTTTTGATAGTAGTGAGTTGCTCAACCAGGGACAAATGATCTGACTTATCTTCACGTATCTGTTGAGGGAATCTCCAAGTCTGTCCCATGAATCTAGAGAGCCAACTGCTAAATTTCTAAACCACTCCAAGGCCTTACCTTTAAAGGAGGCTGCTAACAACTTGGTGGCTACATCGTCCTCAGTGACATGGTGTATATTACAGATGGTAGCCACATCTCTGACGTGTTCACAAGTTGGTGTATGGCTTTCACCTGTGAAATTATGCAAACTCTTGAGTGCTGCTAGTGGCACATCATGATGTTGAGCAAAATTTAATGGACTCCCCTGCTTGAAGGTACAAATGCAAATTGTCTTTCCATTGTAGGAACCGTGATTTGTTGAACAGTAATCGTGTGGGTTGTATTTGGACCAGGGAGTGAAGCTGAATTTTCTAGTAACTCTCTACTTAAATACCTTCCTCTCCTTCTATAATGGAAAAGCAAGGGTCTCTCCTCTGAAATAGGTGGTGTAAACTATACTCTCCTTGTAGAAGATGTCCTTTGATATGATCTCCCTTTTCTTCTTGTTGGAGGCAGCTGCAAAAACTCAGAAGGCTTTGAACTCCTTGTTTCTATCCTTCTCATAAACTTGAATATGACTGGATCTTCTTGTTCTTAATACCAATGGAGTCACCAGATATGCTTTATAAAGAAACCTCTTCTAGGTCAGTACTATGCAGTCAGCATATCAGAGATGACATAGCTTAAAAATGAAACTTCTTTTGTGGTCCCATCGGGCGTGCCAAAACTGTTATACACCAAATTTGCACCCTATTAAGTGCTTGAGCCTAATGATATAGTATAACCTGGGAATCACTTCAAGGTTGTGGGGCCTATGCTAACTGAAGGGAAACCTCCAGATTCTAGGTCGGTTCCTCTTGGATAATCACCTATTTTTCGCTCTTTAAACATGAAAAAGTAAACTTGGGAGGAAAAGGGGAAGAAGGAGAACTGAAAGGGAAAATAAAGCAAATTTTAACCTACAAGGTGATGCACCGAAAGTGACATGAATCAAAAAATAATGACCAAGATCTAGCATGAAATTCCTAAATTAAGACAAGTATAACTTCCTAGATAGGTTTGCAAAAAGTGTTTCATAGAGAGGTTTGAAATGAAAAGAGGCTATTCAAGGAAAGAGAAGATTTCACAAACAATAACATATCCAAGGAGATAGACATAGATTATGACCTGCAAACAAACATCCACTCCAGAAAATCGGCACAAGAATGAGACAAAGACAACAAGGGATAAACAAAATCCACAAGATTGGCCTTATCAAATAATCCACAATAGTACACAAAGATGTAGAAAAGAAAGAAAAACTTGGCATAACTCACAACTTCTTCAATACTCAGCCAATATATTATGCTTCAGAAAGAATCCCAAAACACATGAGAACCTGAGGGTACGAAAAATACCATAGAAAGTCCTGCATAAGCCTTGGAAGACTGAGAATTATAGACACGTGAAAAGTTTGAGGACAAAAAAATGTCACTGAAAACTTCTTACATAATCCGAACCTACTTACAAAAGACCACAAAATGACTTATATACAAGCTCCCCCAACACACAGGCTTGGGAGTCAATCCATCCGATTAGATTGGACAGAATTAGGATTATAATAAATATCCATTAAAAAATATAGAAACCCTAAACTAGTCAAGTATGATCATCAATGCACTTAAAAATATCTCAGAAGATCAGATTAGCCTCAAAGATATCTCCTATCGCCATAAATTCAAGCAGAATAAGCAACAAACTCATCTACCCTGTCTGAGACTTGAAAGACTATGCCATCGCCATGAAACCCTAAAATTATATTTGAATAACAACAGACACAGGTGGCATGGAAATTCTTGTCAATGACTCAAAAAAAGACTTGGTTTCCTATTTAAAACATAGTCATAGATCTTTATCTTTATTCTGTCTTTGAACTCAAATCTGATTCAGACACATGGCACCCTGTCACATTGCCTTGAACGTTAACTTCCTTCATCTTCCCCTTTGAGGCATAGCACTGACCGTCACATCAAAAGGAACTTGCCTTATCTTTATCTTGCCTTTGGCACTGACCTCTGATCTGACTTGAACACATGGTAAGCAGGCGTGATGCCTCAAAAGTTAAACAACTTCATCTTGGTGATCAAGGCTTCACACCTGCCGTTGGATCTTCCTTACTTGTTGTATCTTTACTGCCCTTTTGATCTTATCATGGCCCACCATGGACACATGTCTTCAAGGCGTGATGCCTTAATGAGGAGGTCTCGAGCACTTTTGTTTCAAGGCTTTACGCCTACTACTCAATAAAAAATGACTTGCTCGAAGATTACCTTTAGTTTCTAACCTTAGCCTTAACTCATCTTTAACCCTGAGTATTTGAAATCATTTGTATCTCCAAGTCGCTAGATCCTGGTCTTAACTATCAGTTTATCACAAGATTAAGCAACACCCGCAAGATCAAGATTGCATCAACGACCTGCGCTAAATCTCTGAATGGAACACTCTAACACAAATTTATCTAGCAATCCAGCGACAACCATAAGATCATCTTCCGAGTAACGACCACGATCTTTCTCAGCAAACTTGACTTTAACCTTAAGCTACCTATGCTTGACTATGGTCAAATCTGGAGATTTAGAGACTGAAGAAAACTCTAAGTCGTTGAATGAATTCACTAACCCTAGTCAGATCTGGATACTTGGCGCGGAGCACAGGATCTAAACTGCATCGACGACCCTCGCTTGATCTCAGAATGAATAGTCTTAACCTGAGTCTATCTGGAGATTCAGAGATAAAGCAATCTTTGAAGAAGAACTGAACTAGACTTTAACTCTGATTAAATCTGGAGATCCAACAATAAGGCTATCTCGTGATCTCTGAATGAAATGGCTAACTCTGGTTTGATCATGAGATCTGGCGACCACCATAGGATTAGAACTTGATCGACGGCTTGCACTGAATCTCTGAATAGAAATGTTGACCTTGACTTTATCTAGTGACTTAGCGTCAACCACTGATCTTGATCTTGATCAATGACCACACGTAATCTCATAAGACTTTCCTTAACTCTGGTTCTATTTGGAGATCACGCGACAAGCTTACCTTTGAATCACTGAATAAACCCAACTTGACCTGGCTCGACCACAGGTTCCATTACAAGATTTGGTGCCATCCACACGATCAGAACAAAATCAACGACCACGCTTAATCTCCAAATCTTTCATGGCTTGACCGAAACATTGCGAGATCTAGCGCCAACCCTCTGATCAAAACATGATCGACGGCCTGCGTTGAATCGCTAGATCATAAGAGCATATTCTTTTTCTTTTAGAGATCACGAGACAAATATAAGAGGTTAAAGCGCACGTGACTTAAAAGATACTTAAGTTACTCAGAAAAGTAACTTGAGAATAAACAAGTCATGTAGGGTTTAGGGTTTAGGCATGAATTAAGTTTTCAAGACATGAACAAAGGCTTAAACCAGGCCTAGAAATATGCAAAGAACAAGGCAAAAATCAGAAAGCATGAACAAAAACTATACAAGCTAGGCTTTACCCTTGTGGGAGCCTCATTTACTCTGCATATCTTTCCATTCAGTAGAAAAGACAGCTTCATGAAGGTCTTCTGAGTGGTTAAGAGGACTCAAAGGCAGCAGTAGTGGGAGCTACTTAGAATGGTCTAGCATTCAACAGAGATTAGATGCAACAAGTTGTATTAAATTATAGACCCTTCCTCTAGTCCTTAGTTTTCAGCTCAAATGATGTGATTTCATTGCAAAGACTACATGATGTGATTTCATTGCAAAGACTACATACAAGAAAAGATGACTTCAAAATTTTGTTTTCCAAGAACATTGAATATGGAACCAAGATTGAGTGAAAATCAAAATCTCAGGCCTCTTATATATGATTTGTCAGCTATATTGATACACAAAGGGGGACATAGTTTTTATGGCAGTCCACGGAACAAACTCACAAATTACATTATACAAAGCACAACTGATATCTTCTAAATGTGTCCAAATAATGCTACATCTATACAATAAATATATGTAATGCTAACAAGTGCCACATGCAATGAGGTTAATGAAGTGTTTATTGAAGAAAATAGAGAAAGACGTAGAAATTTCGAACATATCTAGGCATGAATGCAAAGATCATCAAGGACAGATTATGTAGTCAGCATATATTTGAGACCAAAGGCCAACATGAAGTGCGTTTTAGGAAGCAAGATTTTCATAAGGTATAACAACCATGAGGTGAAAGAGGCTTTCATGTTAAAGTTAAGAACAACCAAGTGGCAAGAGCATGCAAAAGTGATATTCTTAACAAGCGAAAAGAAGACAGACTAATAAAGCAAGGAAGTAACATAGCAAATGGATCATTGAAAGACAGTGAGAAAAAAACCCTTTTGACAGTCAAACACTTCATAAGCAACATTATATTTAGGATAGCTGCTTAAGAAGCAATATATCTTCAAAGTTTAGAGTTTTGTTGGCACTTTTCATGGCTTTGTTTTGTCAAATATTTTTAAGGATTTCATGGGATATTACTAAATCAGCGTCTCCATTTGTTTTCCCTAATGTCTCATTATCTTAAGGAGTTTATCAAGTAACCTTAATAGTGATCTAAAGGAAGATGAAAATAGAAACACTGAGAAGACATTTGAGAAAGGGCTAGAAGGCAGTCCACAGTCCAACGAAGAAGATACCAAGTGCATAAGTGGGCACACAGTCCTAAACATGACTAAGATAGCCAACAAGGTAATTTGGAAAACTAATGTGGAGCGAGCTTAGAAGACAAGCAAGGACCCAAGACTTTCAAGAGACTAGAGTGCTTTTCTTGACGGTGGAAAAGACTCTGATAAGAGTAATCATGAGGGCATAAGGGTCTCATTTCCATTTAATAAACTCCAGATGAATATTTCCTTATTTCCATAATAGTCCAAAAGAGTATGCTAAAAAGGAGTACAGAGCATCCATGAAAGGAAAACAACAAAGAGAGTAAGAGCAGTATATGAAAAGAGGACAGTGAGGAGATAGAAGTACTATTGGCAGGGATCAAGCTCATAATATAAGTCGTACATGACTTAGTTTAAACCCTATCCAAAATGGGTTGTCTTTTGCAAGTGAGCAGTGGTGCCAAAGACAACAGTATAAGAAGGTAAATGCTATTATGGCTCAAGCAATGATAGTAGGCTATTTACAAGGTATAACAATAATCATGAAGTGAAGACATTGTGAAGAACATGCAAAAGACCAAGACAGTCAACTTATATGACAATCGTTGGAAACCATAGAAGAATGCAGATCAAGAAGACAAGTTTCCTTACAACAATGACAAAGATATGATAGCAATGAGGTCATAGGAGAGTAAATGAAAAATACACGTTCCAAATAACAGTGCAATCATTAAAGAACATAATCTGAAGAAAGTTTGAAATTAATAAATGGCAATTACTTGTGGTTTGTTGAAAAGTGAAAGATATATCAGTGAGTCGTTACCATAACAGGTGATACGTGCTGGTCCACTTGCAGTTAGAAACAAGTTCACATCATTTCTCTTATGACTCATCTTCTTATAAGTTAGTGTTGCACACCATGCAAGCACCAGTGTATGACGATAACCTACTAACACCATAATTGTTTATGGGAGATCCTGCATGGGCCAAACAAGATAGCTCACAAAAGAGTTAGTCAAGATGATGATAGTCATTGAATGACTAGAGAACATGAAATCTGTAGATGTCAATGATAGGTTTACCAAGAACAAAGGCACTTAGACATAAATGACAGAGGCTAATGCACAAGTGATGGGAATAATTAAAAGAAGCCAGTGAAGAAAAAACAACTAACAGTCATGATGACTGTTATAAGAGCAAGAGGATATAGAGGATGACATATAGCAACTTGACAATGACAATGAACAATATCCTCATAAGAACATCATATCAAGGATAATCTAAATGATTAGTGGAATAGTGTTCAAAGTGGAAGTGACCAATCCCGTTAAGAAAACAGAGGAACAACATATAAAGTTCAGTGACAACAGCCAAAAATGCAAGGAAATGGGCAATCATATAGAGGGTAACATTAGAGTATGAGTCAAAAGCCATAGATACAGTGAAAAAACACAAGTAAAAACAGAGTCAAAGGACATAGTGTAGAGTGAGCGGTCCTTTGAGGAAGACAAAGACATGAATTTAAATGGCAGTGTATGTGCTCTCATAGACATTGTTCATGATAAAGAGACTATTTTACGAAAGTCCTTGGCTTGAAATGGGTGATAAGATATATGACAATTTTTGTGAAGGTTTTGTCTAACAGTGAGCATAAAAGGAGCACTGACAAAGCAAAATAAGGTGTCATGAAGTACCAAGAAAGGCAGGGTTCAAGAGTTCAGCATTATCATCTAAGCTGTCGTGGTGGCAATTCTCAAACCAAGCACAAGGTAGTGTAGTCTTCTAGAGATAGTAAAATGAAATCAACAGTAAGGGTGATAAAGACACATTCAGAGTTGAAAGATGAGTTGACCGTACAGTATTCAAGAAACACCATTATCCTTCTTAGGTGAGAACAAGAACAATGATGAAAGTTTGAGGTCATCAAGGCTTAAAAGATAGAGATATACCCGATCATGATGTTTGAAAGGAAACAGTGACAATAAGCACTCAAAGCAAAAGGGAATCATAGGATCACATTGCCACTATAGCATTTGACAATAGATATGATGAACTACATGATTGATGTGTGACAACCGTAGAACCCAAGGATAGTATAAATACTAGAGGACACAGCAACAGATGGTAACATATAACAGTCATATGGAAAGGGCAAAGAAATGAGTATGAAAAGCTATTAACTGTTGAGGGTATAGATAAACCTTATCATAAGCTATGAGGATTCATGATTCAGTTCAAATCCATTGGAATGTGTGTCTTATTTTTTGCTAATGCAATTTTGAGAAAATTTGTGTTCTTTATGAAGTAGTAACAACCGTTGACGGATCCCGGAGACAACTATGAATAGTTCGATCTTCTTCCAAGCATTTAGGAATTGATTTAGAATGTTCTTAATGAGTAAAGCCAGAGCTCGACATAATCATCTTTTCTCAATGCCTACCTAGAGAATTGTCAACGGCCAAAGAAAGATATTGACCTATCGACCTATCAAGCACTCAAAAGGAAGTTTGACTCAACTAAAGGCAATTAAAAAGGCATTGTTGTCTACAAGCACATGCCCTATTTCGATGCACGTTGGTTGAACATACTAAAAAGGAACACCTATTTTGTTTTAGAGGGGTTTTGGCTGTCATACCAAGATTGCAACTATTTAGCTTATAGAGGGGGTTGATGGATGTTTCTTGTGAACATCCCAACACCTTAAAATAGAAAACACATGCATTTTGCAGGATAAAAGTTGTGTAATGAATATAAACAGATTAGTGGTGTGAAAAACTACGTTTCCTTCACAAAAAACTGTTAGAACTCAAGCCTCCTTATAAATCATTAATGCAGAAAGTATGCCAAATAGTTCAGTTGTGTAAAGAAATAGCTAGGTACCTGATTATTTGTGTGCAAGAAGTAGTGGTATAAGTCTAAGTAGTATTTAGTGCATCACCTATTTAGAGTTTAAGTTTCAATTTAAGCACTTTTTTTCCCTTTTCCTAGCAAGCTGTCAAAGTCCACACATTAAGAGGTCATCCAATGTTTCACCGAGTGGTTGAACCAAGTTCACAAGGGTGCACGCTCTAGTTATAATATGTATAAAGACAATTTTTTCATTGATTCCATAAGAAGACTACCATCACAGTTAAAACTAAAGAAGCCACTGACATAGGAGGTGCATGAGAGTAGTTGGTTTGATTATCATAAATGCTCGAGGAAGTTGAATAAATGCCAAACTCCACTAATCGAAGTCAAGACAAGGCTTACAATACAAATTCAATGTCCATGTTTGGTCGATCATGCTTTTGGTTATAAGGAAAAAGGCACATATATAAGAATGTCTTGATCACCCAAGTTAAGAACTACAATAGAACTACAAGTAATAGGAACAACAAATTAATTAAGAACAAGTTTCGACTTAAATTGTCATATCTTATAAAGAATAGTGATTGATTAATGAAGGGCGAATGATGAATGAGCAGTGATTAAAGAAGTAATTACATTATTCAAAAATAGAGATCAACATTGAAGCAAAGATTACAGTTTGTGAATAGTGATGTTGTTTAAAGGCAATGATATTAACACTTATATAATGATAAAAGACAATACGCATAATGCGGTGATTACCATTACTAATGGACAAGTGATCAAATTGTCTATATATTAATTATAAACAATAAATAATATAGCAATGATTACAAAAGAAGAGTTTTTTTATTGTTAAAATATCTGTTATATTAAAGTCTACGAAGGGTGTGATCTGCTTTTATAAAAAAAGTGATTTATTGAAAAAGACAACTTCTTAAAAGGTTGTCTCTTCATCAAGTCGCCTTTCTTGATGAACCTATAGAAGACATTGTGAAGTGCGATTGAATAGGGTGGTGCAATCTTATTATGGCTTCAAAATATTCAGTAATATGTATATTTTAGTGGTTGCTTGGACAAACCCAACCCACACTAACAATGGGAATTGTTTACGATAGATGATTAATAAACAAGGAAATGTTTTAAGATTTAAATTTTATTTTCTTACATGATAACCAATGCAATAATCAATCCTTAGAAAAATTGCATCTAATCAAGGCTTTAGGATCTTTTCATGAGATGTGCATACCTACATATGAATATGCTCTAATCTATATTATTCACTATGAGAAAATGGCTCTGACTACCATCACATTTATAGGATCAATAGTAGCAAGTACATGTTTAGAGATGTGCATACCTACATATGAAGATGCTCTAATCTATATTATTCACTCTGAGAAAATAGCTCTGACTACCATCACATTTATAGGATCAATAGTAGCAAGTACATGTTCAATACTAGATAATTCTATCAAGAAAGTCCTCACCAACATAACCTCAACAACAAAGACAATAAAAATAATTAAAATTGAAAACCATCGATTGAACTTCAATTCCATTTCATAGTTTGAAATATCTCTATATGAAGAAATAAATATGGATCTAACACTAGGTATCACTGTTGTATGGTATGAGAAAAACTTTAGATAAAATCACAGATGCCTTTCTTCAATGGATAACGGCAAAATTGATTTTGAATAAATGACACAGCAAAAAGTATCCAACTGTTTACTGGTTCCCAAAACAAACTCACTGAAGAAAATGGAAGGTGTCAAGAAATGTACTCTTGAATATTTTCTATCCTTAATTTTCTACGAATTATAGTTTTCATTAAGAAAATGGAATTTAGATGGTCATTGGTTATGTGTTTGGCCTTACTTCAGTTTTCGTAGTACAATTTTTGTAGATAGCTGCTGCTATCTTTTTCAATGATTTTCCTGCTACCAAAGTATGATTATAAAAGAAAAAATATTACATTAATGTTCAATTATATCCCAGTGGTCAGTGGGACTCTAAAAATACTTTCAAACAATATGATCATTGAAGTTTGAAATCTATTAATACAGCAGCACTTTCATAAGTCTCATAATATCAAATTACTTAGAGAGAAAGTGTTAGCAGAGAGGCCTATCAGATAATTGTTTGCAAGTCATTCTCATTATTTACATGGGACTTTATATGATCCCACAACTGTCATTAGATATTTCAAGAATAATTGTTCAGTGCTCTTTTTATATGCATGGTTGAGGATCTTTCCTTAGTAGAAATAATGTAGTTTTAAGTGCATGCATTAAATAATTTCATGGAGCATAATTGATAGCAAAGTGGAAATTAATCAGCAAGGTATATGATTATTAGTCCCTGCCTATATAGGCAGGAGACTAATGTTTTCACCTCACTTTTCAGCTATTAGTTCAGCCTCGTGAGTCGTGCGGAAAAGATTTAAGCTATGGTCTAAAATGATATTATTATTTAAATTATTTTTTGGTTGAATTTTTCTATTTTCCGATTCGCCCATTGCATTTTGGCTGGTAGTTTTTTGCTTTTTAATTAAGAAATTTTGGGAAAAAAATATTCTCCAACCGGAAATGCAAATGGTGGCATAGGCTATCATGAAAGTTCCTTATATCAAGTCAAAACTTGATTCAATCTTGCAACACTAGCCATTAGCCCTTAAACTACTTTAAAGACTTCTAACCTCCAACTTCTTGAAATGGCCTTACAAAGGTGTGGAGGTGTCTCTAGAGGCTTCAATCCAACCTACTAGGGGTATTAGGAGTCCACCTAGTTTCACTAACAAGGGTAAGGGGCCTATTATTAGATTATTCGGGAGGGGGGGCCTAAACCTTAGCTCAGTGTTATACTACCTACTTTCATCTACAACCTTTCACGGCCAACTAGGGTTTCAAATCTGAAATATTAACGTTATGTGCATCTGGAAGAGGTATGGTCTGCGGGTGGAATGCCCCCTCTCATAGATTAACCACCATTACAGTGCTGAAAATTATAATTAGAAACCAACACTGCCAATCCTACAGTATGATTTTTCTCTTTATTTATTTCCACCGTTACCCACCATAATTGAATGGATTTTTAATTGTCATTTTCTTTTCCATTTTTATAGTGAATCGGTTCACATTGTAGAGTACTCTTTGTTGTATTCAAATTTCACAGTGAAGAAAAAAATCAAGACTACAAGGAATTCGTAACAACCAAAGACAAAAATCAAAGAGGAAAAAGTCTCTGATGCGTGTTCATCTTTCTTTTAAGTGTTGGGTCAGAGCTTCTGCAGAGTAACTCAATTTTTAATCTCTTTGGAGACATGCCCATACATGTTATTCAATCAACTAGGCCTTTTGATTTTCTAGTTTTTAAACTTATTTTATATGGCCCAGATTGTCGTTGTAATAAATTTCGAAGGCAATATGTTTAGTTTCTTTCTCTATATGTTCCAATGTATCACAGAGAAACAAAATCTAGCCCTCTTTTGTATTTAGGGTTTGAACAGACATTGGACAATTGATTGGTTCATGGGATTTTCCCTCGTCGTTTGGTTTTGAGAATTTTGAACTTAATTAGGGTTTAAATTTCCTTTATTGCTATAACTTGTATTTGTGCAGATATTAGGGTTTTGCCATTGCACAAATCATGAAAGTATAATTGAAAGTTGTTTGACAAAATGCCTTGACGAGATTTGGTTTCATGGAATTCAGTGGTTTAGGATATTTTCAAAATGGACAAGTTTAGAGCGCCTTGGAAACTTTCAATCAAATCCAATTTGCAGGTGTAAAGCCGGATTCAACCACCTTTGCAAGTATCCTCTCAGCTTGTGCCAAAATGGGCGCTTTAGAACAGAGTATGAACATCCATCATAGCATAATTGAAAGTAAACTTTCGTCAGATGTCGTAGTCGCAAGTGCCT
>MU226612.1:97434-113068 GCA_018584345.1 Thuja plicata
ATGATGCAATGATTATCACTTAAAGAATCAGATTAAAAGGAAATTTAAAAGAAACACTTTCTGCTTCAGTCTGTAATGTTACTTTCAGCACATCAAAATTTCAGCCCTCAAGCAAAATTTAGTAACAGTAGCACAAACTGATCCTTGTTGGTTTCTCATGTAGTCAAAATTTCTTCTTACTTGAATTCTGCTTCTCAAATTAGACATTGTTTTTTCTAGATTGTATTGTTTGGCGTTAGATTTGGTTAAAGATTAAGCCAGAGAAGCAAATACTGCAAGTACTTTGGTGATCATTTTGTTTGACAATTAGTTGTAGTCTTAAGTAGGATTTCTTATATTGTTCCTTTTCTATAGTTCTTTGTGAAACTTTTGATTCAATTTAATTCATGATTATCTATCGTGAAATCAAGGTACCTCAACAGTGGACAAAACATCAATGGTTTTGCAACACATGCTTTATAACTAAATTATAGAGCCACATTGAAGTTTTGAAGATCTATCATGTGTTTCTTTTCTTAATTGACGACTGGACTCGTGTGCTATACAGAGTACATAATCTTGTTTTTGATTACAAAATCTTTGGTCTTTGAACTTTGAAGTATAGGCAAGCTACTTTCCTCTCATCTTTTGGATATGCACTACTTTGCTTTGTTTGTATTGGTGGTTAGACTTTTGTGTCTAGATAGTATGCCAAAATTGAGGGTCGCTTTGATATAGTTGAGAACTCGTTTTGCAACATGCCAACATTCTTCTTGTGGCTTAGATATGAATCAGGAAAGACGACTTGCTGCAAAAGAAAGTCTAGTTTAGTGGTAGCAAGATAAACAAAATTACCCATTGATTGATAACACATTGATTTAATGACTGATGCCATTCATTTTAAGTTTGAAAATTTATTCCAACTTCCATTGGTGTAGATGTCAAGCGATCCTTCTACTAGGGATAGCAAGATCACATCAAAAATTAGAATTGTGGTAGTCAACATTGATAAAAATGTGTAACGTATTGCACCCAACTCTATAAGCTCCATATCGAATGGATGAAACTGGGTGCCAGTACAAACTAAAATATTTGTATATTGAAATTCATACTTCAGTAATTTCACTACTAAATGATAAAAATGCGTAACGTATTGCACCCAGCTCTATAAGCTCCATATCGAATGGATGAAACTGGGTGCCAGTACAAACTAAAATACCTATCATGGAGAATTTTACAATAACAATAAAAGAAAGAGATAATTACACTCTAATTGAAAATGACAATATAATTTGAAACTCAGCTGGCTTCATTATTACATTAGTTAATAATCAAAATAGTATATACAATTGTCCTTTTTGATAATTCCTAATCTTAATATTATTTAGTAGAAAATATCTCTATACTTATCTTTTAACAGATGAAGTATAAGTTTGTCTTTTTTGGTCTATTTACAACCATTTGTCATTTATGTTTCACAAAGTGCTATGGAAAATTTTTCTCTCGATATTAGGATGTTAATGTTTTGTGCATCAAGCTCTCTATAGGAATCACAAACATTAATCTATGACTTGTGGTTTAATTTCCTGTTGCTAACATTAGCTCTTTATTTTATAAGTTTGTTCTGTAACTCTGAATTTAATGAGGATTTGAATGTTGATTCTGTTTCATCATAAATTGAAGTGTATTTTATTTTATTCAAGTTGAAATCAGACCATAACCAATTGCTTGAAATGGCTGTATAGAACTCAAGTGTGTGGTGTATGCTGCCCGATAATGTCATGTCCCCTCTCTAGTCTGACTAGCAGAGTCATGAGAGTTAGCCTATCAGGGAGTCTCGTAGGCTGGCAGTGGTGTTTAGAGACTCAGTTAGGGTATACAGCAGTCGGATATGGAGTTTCAGACAGTAGGAGAGCATTTGAGAGCAGTTCCTTAATTATAGGAGGAGTTTCCTACTTTTTAGGAGGTGGAGATGGGTTACAGTCCTTGGCTTCTACGAGATCATTCTATGCGAGTTTCGGGAGATTCGGAGACATTCCTATTTTTTTAGGAGTATCCCTATTTTTGAGGGATGAGACTGTCAGTTATTTCAGACTATCTGGCATCAGTCACAGGAGGTGACGAGTTCAGTTTCACCTTGTGGAGGTGTTCTGGCTACCAGTTTGCTATTTGGAATATATTTTAATATATTTAAATATTCTCCTAAGTTAGCATTTTAATATTTTAAATAAGGCTAAGTATTTAGCCACTAGGGAGTAATAAGGAGTTTTCTGGCTCCATCTGGTGAGTTTTGCCATCGTGTAATAGTCCGTTGGAAAGAGTTCGACCTCTCCTATTTGATTATCATATTCAGAGACCCGTTTGACACTTGGCGCTATTATTATTGGGGAATTAATGATTTTCCAGGGACTTGGGCGTTATTATTAAAGAATATAACTTTATATTATAAAGTTATTAAGTCTCTTTTATGGGTTCCTTTTAGGGTTCGAATTCTTGGGAAAAGGATATAAGGCCAATGCAAAGAAAGAGAGGGCATCTTTTATCAATTTTTGAAACTCATTGTGGATTTCATTGCTCTAGAAGAGCATTCCTCACCTGGGACGCAAACCCTAGGGCTGAGAGCAACTTGTTGGGACGTAGCCCTCAACAAGGTTATGGTTCGAAGGTTCTGATGCTTACAAATTGATCAAGGCAGAAGAACAAATTCTCTATTGTGTTCACCCTCTATTGGCAAGTGGATTTTCAGCAAAGACGGCCACCATAATTCAGTTAAGTCGGAAAGTTTCGCACTTGTAATGAATGTGCGTCCTTTCAACAACTTACTTGGTCTTCATACCTGAATCTGTACATGAAACAAACAATATTAGCATATAAATGATTTCCTTTCTGTTCTCTTCCTTCTCCTTTGCATCTTTTAATGCTTTATCTGAGTAAGCATATTGCTGTTTTTAGAGTAGTGTAGAGGTATTAGGAATGTCTCCATTGCTCAGTTCTTCTGAACTGACTCCTTCATTCTGTCTTGCAGGTTTGCGAAAGCTGGAGATGCAGCCCAAATTTCCAACACGAAGCCAAAGATTGCTTCTCCGTTCAGGCAATGGAGGCTTTCCCTCTATCCCTTTACTTCTTTATATTTGCAATGTGTTTATTTAGATGTAGTGTTAATAGTTTTCACGGCTTGTGTGGATCTGAATGCATTGTACATATCTTGTAAAATTGAAATCTGAACAATCATTGTACCTTTGTAACAATAGCATTTGAATAATATGTCATGGAAAAATGCATCGTCTTTGTACTTATATTTCAGATTTGAATAAAAGTGAACAATTTAATCAAGTTTTTCTGCATTTTGTACTCTATTTTCTGCATTTAATTGATTCTGTAATTAAGAACAGCAACCTTTCAATTCATGATTCAATGTAGAAGTTGTTTCCATTTAGCAATTTAGTATGCAAACTAAATAGGTAACAATTACATCTTTTGGAGAGAGTCATTTTCAGCTTAGCGGCCAGCTTAATTGCATTAGGTGTTTCATTCCAGCAGCTCACGTGGGGTTTAGAGGAAGCCATGTTCTCATTATTTGGGGCACACACCAAGCGTTCCCATATAGCTGGTGTTTATTCTTGTTATGGACAATATTATATGTTTGTTCTCATCTTTTCTTGAAGCTAATATATCATATTGTTGGATGATCCGGGTATGTGCTATTTATTTTCCATTTGTTGTGTAGTTTTATTTTCAAAAAACTCCAAAAAAACTAAAAAACACAAGGAAAAGACAAAGAAATCAGAATTCAGCCAAGACCATTTAGAGATACCAAATGTTAGTCAAAGATTCAAATTCTGAAATATACAGTAAATTCCAAGGTCACGGGGATTGGGGATCTTTCAAAGTGTTTCTTTGTCAACGTGCAATTGCCGGATGTAAGTTTTGTGTTGAGAAGAGCAACTCTAGCTACTCTCGCAGTTGTGAAGGCCTTGGCTACTGAAATCGAAGATGATCTCATTCTTGCCGGTCAAATAAGAATTGAATCAAATTAATCCGAAGGAAGCCCTTCACAAAGGAAGTAGCGAAGTATCTTGAATCCAAATCTAGTTATAATTTTGTTCTCTTCCAGGAAAAGGAAGCTAACATAGTTGGTGACTCCCAATTCTAGTTTATGCTGTCTCAGAAAGCTGTCGATGAAAAGAAAAAGGATGAAAATCATTCTACCGAGGTTCAAGTGAATGAAGATAATCATGTCTTTAGACATGAAAAGATGGATGTGCATGAAGGTCCCAGACAAGCTTAAATAATGTATTTATGTTTCAAGGTCACGAACCTGAACGAGTGTTGCATGAAAGAGCTACCCCAAAGCTTGAGGACAACCTTCTCATAAATAATTCAAATTTTACCAATTCTTAAGATGGTGAACAGCATACTGAGGTATGCATCATAGTCATATTTTCCTCTGAATCACATAAGAGAGATCATTCTGAGCAGCGTGAAGTTTTCATGGTTGATGAAGCTATTATTCAAGGAGCCGACATGAAAAGTTCAGCCTGTGTACGATCAATGGGATGTCCGAGCAGACATTTTGCTTTGTTGGAGGCCAATGAGACAACAAAGGTTTCACTTGTACCTAAGCATGAAGAGGCCAAATAGGCATTTGCAGTTCAGCAAGAGCAGTTTGTAGTCATGGACCCACTTTGGGGCAGCAATATACATGATTGCTCTTAAGAGGAAGGTGAATTTGTTCATCTCTTCCCAGGAGTGTTGCATCAAGTTTTGGTATCATTGCCCGTGCTTAATCTGTACGTGGTCATCAAGAATCATGCAAACTATTGCAAGTTGTTGACAAAAAGAAGCTATTTTCCTGAGCCTGTGAATGGTTTTGTTTCAAAAGTTTCTATTGTTGACTAGTTTAGGTTAGGTAGGTTTTCTCTTTCCAATAAGTGTGCTTGTAAAGGTTTGCATCTTGTTTTCAGTAGTTTTGCTTTTGCATCAATCACGTCATCCTTTTTGTCGTTTTAGGTTTTTGATGCAAGACTCTATAACCCAATGGATACTTAGGCATTGGGAAATTTTGGATTTTTCCACCTTCGATCATTTCCATGACTGAAGGCAGTTCCCCAGTTAGAGCCAACTATTGTCACCAATTTTTGCTTGGCTAAAATTGGGGATAACCCTACGAAAATTCAACAAACTTTGACATCCAATTTCCAATATAAATCTCAATTTTTAAGTAATACATGTGTTAAGTCAGGTTTTCTACCCTCTGTTACAAGTGATGTTCTTTCACTTATAATTGCTTCTTAATATTTCGATTGCAAGAAAAATTTTCATGTTACTTGCAATTCGGGCCTGTCCACACCTGAAATGCAAGTTTGAAACTTAATATAAACTTGCAAAATGCTTTTGAAAACCCGAACTCGTATTTCCCCTTTTGAAACACTTGTAATCGTGTTCAAACTAGCAATCACATTGTCCAAAACCGAAATGCAAGTCAAGCCTATGAAAACTTTTAATACCTCATGTGAAATCCAATGGTGACTAAAACAGAGTATTAATGGCTTATCAGATCGATTCATGATTGATTTACAATTCTTCTAGGCATCATATAAGCCCTTGTTAACAGATTTTGGGCTCATTTTTTGTAGTTTCAATTCTGTGTTAGTGATTAGATGCCCTGCGCAAAAGTTTTTTTTTGCATTTCTCAAGCATCCAAATCATGTTTTTCTCATTTAAACTCGCTTTGCACATTCGTCGTGCCTGTTCATTGTTGACATCCGAGCTAGGGCTTTTTGTATCTATTTTTATCTCTGTGTTTTGCATTAACAGAGAACCTTCTTTTTTCCTTTTGTAGTCGTGTATTAAACCCGCGACTACACATTGTTGCTTGCACCCAACGTGACATGGCAATACCAAAAGGCTATTATGACTGTTTGGGCTGTGAGCTTGTGTGGTTTGTATGGATACGTATGGTGTTTGTGCATGAAGTAGAGTTGTCATAGAAAACCAAAACTAAGGTAGACACAAACAGTGTAAGGAAGGCGGTAAAGATCACAGTCAATGTTAAAGAAAATACAAAGATGAATAGACATTTTCATTGTAGGAGAGAGAGAGACAAGTGTTGTGGAAGATAGTGATTTATAATGTAAAAGACATTGAAAAATGCATAAAAGTAGTGACATTCAATGTTTGAACAATAACAATCATGGAAGATAAAAAACAGAGGTGACAATAGGAGGCAACACAAACATGGAATAGTGTACATGATCCTCATCACAATAAGATCAAGCTCATAATGACAAATAACAGCAGGTACCAAATGACCTGAGTCATGATGGAGTGACAAGGTAAGTTGATAGTTAAACAACCTACATGATAAATGTTTCAAAAAGACAACATTATGAACATAGGCCAAGGTTGGGAGATCAGAAACAAAGAGTTTGTTCAAATCAAGGATGTCATAGTAACTTGCTTGCTGCAGAGTAAGTGGTACTTACCATACAATCACTTGGAAGCTTGGATGTGGCTCAAGAGCTTTTGTGAAGATGTAATAATGATTAACAAAGACTTCTTCCTAAGAATCATGTTTAGGATTGTAGATTCTACGACGCAACACTTAATAGGTGCAACAAGTGATGATGGAAGACTATTCTAGAGATTAAAACTATGGCAAAGAAGTTACAAAGATGATTGTTAATTCTATCATAGAATGCTTTCAAGACAGAGATATCAATGAGGATGTTCTCATATTTTGGGCTTCCTACCTGAGTTTCGCAGAGAGAACTTCCCCCAAATAATTAGTTCTTACCATAGCTTGGCAAAGGATTGAGGTTAGAATTCATGCACAAGGACATAAAGACCGTCAAGGACGCAAGTTGCTATTCAAGGAAAAAATACCTTCACTAGATCCTGAATAATTCGAGTGCCAGTATCCTGAAGTAGCATGAAGATTTGACATGGGATGATGTTGATAGGAGTCGTGTCTTGTCAGACATGTAGATTAGTTTCAATTATGCACTTGTTATGTCATTTTGACAAATTAAATGTAATGTCAGAAATTGTAATTGCAAGTGATCATTTCACTTGCAAAGTTGTAACTTGTAATTACATGTAATAACATTGCTAATCGAAATACAATAGGACTTGCAATGTTAAATAAGTCGACTGCAGTTAGTTAGTTGTCAAATAAGTCTTAGTTAGTTGGACTTCTCCCACTTTTTGCTCTCAGCCCCTCACCTATATATAGGAGGGTGCTCTATATAATTATTTTATCTTTTGGCAATGCAAGAAATTTTTTCCAATTTGTATGTGCACTCTAAGACTTTGACCTTAGATGTAAATCAAATTTCTTTTGATAAAGGAGGCAGGTTGTTTTCAGACTTTGTGCTGACTCAAGTTGTCATGTGACGACATTTTTTGGAATTGATTGTGATTGTCATTCTATTGTTCAAAAGGGATTTAAATCCAATCTTGCAGACTTTGAGCTGCTAATTGTATTTAGAGTTATAGTTTGGTTTCAGATTTGGTCCTGTAGACTTTGAGCTTCTTATCACATTTGAAGCTAGTGTAGAACGCTAAAGCAAGGAGGTAACATGCAGACTTTGTGCTGCTTTTATTTTCTATATTCGTGCATGTAAGGTGAAATATACTATGGAAACTTTGGGCTGCACGTCTATTTCGTCTTTGTTCCGGAATTCACATACGGAGTCGTGGAAAGACTTTGAACTTTCAAGAGCTTCTTGTTTTTAACTTGCCTGAATTGTACTTAAGATATTATTGTAAAACATAGAAACATGTATTCTGATAAAAGAGAATACAACAAAACAAGAACACCCACTCTGGAAGAAGAGAGTATGGTGTATGTAATGCCCTATCAATTAGCTTAGTGTACATAATCTTAGGTATAATTGTTTTCAATAACAGTGGATAGGGGGAGCCTTCCCTTATAATTAGGAGAGATTGTGTCTCACATGCTGTGGTTGGAACCACTGCTTTGCAATTGATCCTAAAACTATCAATTAAAAAATATCCACTCAACACAGTTCATCCCTATGATTACGTCATAGGACCCTAAAGGTGCTACATATAAATTAACTTCAATAGAGAACTCGGGATACTCAACCCTAGCTTCAAACAAACACTTCTCTACCCTAGCTCTCGATTGGTTGTCATATTCAGCTGACCAAGAATAAGCTAAGATTCTAGTTTTCCCAGGAAATTTTCCCAACATTTTAGGAGATATAAAACATTTTGTAGATCCAATATCAATTAGAATAGAAATGGGATTTCCATAGAGGGTGCTCGTGGTTTCAATAGGAGTAATTTGGAAATCAACTTGCCTGTTATCTAGTGTGGCATGAATTCTTTTCTGCAAGACCATTTGCTAGAGTGGTAGAGGATTTCTCTAAATGTTGGGTTCCGAGCACCTTCGTAGGGAACTAGTTTACATAATGATCTCCACCACAAGTAAAACACCCACCTACTGGCCCTTTCTTTTCAAGGTTCCTAGGAGTTCCATTACCCTCCATTCTATAATCATTACATCCTCTCTTGTCCTTCTTAGGCTAAGAATTGTTTCCTTTGAACCCCTTCTTCTTGAAGGTTTGATAATTTTGCTTCCAACTAAATTTCTTCTTTCCTTTGTCCCGGGTTGCATCTTCATCTTTGACCTTCTGCTCTTGTCAAACTGCTCTTTTGTATGTTTCATCAATGGTGTGAGGTACTAAGACATCGACAGGTCCTCCAATACGATAGTTGAGTCCCATAATGAATTTCCGCACGCAGAAAATCTCATCTACCTGATATTGAGGAACGTACTTGAGAAGTCTTGTAAATTTTTCACAATACTCGTGGACTGACATGCTTCCCTATCTCAAGGATCTTGGAATTCTTTTAGCTTCTAATCGAAGAAGAGCTAGGGTAACTATTGTGACCTTTTCACACCATCACCCCATCAAGCATGGGGACCCCTCTCTTTTTTCCTTTGGTAGTAGTAGTGTTTTAGTTGGCCTTAGTTTAGTGGCAATTTCGGAGTCTCTAGGCCAAGTGAGATGAGTTTGAGCAACTTTGAGGGCAGGTCATGCTTAATTAAGATTCAAGTCGATTGAGAAGATGGAGTGCTAAGCAAAATTTCACACTTGGTCAAGTCTTGGGAAAGGGTGATCCTGGTCAAGTCTTGGGAGACTTGGCCAAAATCTGATATGGTGTGGGGAATATAACTTGAGTCCCAAAAATTTGATCATTAAGAAAGAATGGAAGTCTGATAGGGGTGAATCAATGATGTCTCAGGGAGATGAAGTGAACAATCAACAAAGTATGGGTAAAATGTGAGCATGGTAGCTTGAACTTCGAACCTTTTGCAAGACAGATCTGAAAAGACTAAGTATAGATCTGCATTTGTCAAGTAGAGGAAATCAAGTTCCAAGTGAGCAATTTGGGGGTCAACACTTGAAAGAACAAGTCGAAAGGTGTTGTTTGAATAGAAGGAAGAGGTTAGGTGACTCTTTGGAGCTTGTCCAAAGGTAATGCAGATTTCGCACTACCCTTGGACAAGGCTGTCCAAGGGGAGTGCAGAATCCACACTCCCCATGGACAGGTATTTCCAAAGCACTTTCAAATTTCACACTCTTAGTTTAAACAACTCCTAACCCCATATTGCTGCTATCATTGAGGTGGGAGCATTTCGAAGTTTAAACCAAGTTTTTCCACTCAAATTAGGTTTGACTCAAGGGTAGAGAAGACCAAAAAATTGCCTTGAAACATGAAATCAAACCCTGATCCAATAAAGTATCTCAGAATTTAGAGTGCAATGAACACTAAGAACATTTCATTGCAGCCTAAGGCAAGTTCAAGTGTAAAAACATAAGTGTTGAAGTGAAACAAGGTGGTTATAGAGGTGAAAAGGCAAAAGTGTTTGAGCGAAGGAAGCTTAAAGCCTGTCCAAGCATAGTGTGGAATCCACACTATCCTTGGACAAGGCTGTCCAAGCATACTGTGGAATCCGCACTTTGTTTGGAAAGCTGTGTCCAAAACCTCCCTCAATTTCACCTTTGTTCGTAGTCAAAATTTGCACTCCAGCTTGCCCCCCTTTATGAATATTGGCATTTGGATTGTAACCAAACCTTTATTCCATGAAGAAAATCAGATCCAAAAGTATTGAAAAGAGAAAAACTTGGAAAAGAAAGAGAAAACAGAGTTCAAATCAGGTGGAAATTGAGAATTGTTGAACATCAATACAAAGATTACATAGATATAACTTCAACATCAAGTTAAATTTGCCAATAGAATGCTTCAATTTTGTTTTACTTGTCATTTTTGCAAACTTGACATGAATTTATTTTCTTGTTTTGCAAGGTGTTCGAGGGAAAGAAATGGAAAGACTCATAATTACGGAAAGTGGAGGATTTGAAGATGAAATAGGGCTATGGCAAGATTTCATCAAGGCACAAGAAGATCAAGTTCGGGGATTCAAGGCAAGCAAGATGGTTCGAGACTGAAAGCCAAAATGAAGATTCCAATCCAAGTTCAAGATCAGATTATGAAAATGGATATCAAAGAAAAAGTTATGCAAGAAAATGGATAAGTCTACAAGTAAAAAGGAATTATCATTAACTTGAATTCCCTTCGGGAATCCAAGTCCCATTGGATCAAGTAAGGAACAATCTAAGGTCAAGAAGCCAAAATGAGAAAAGATAGAGAAAATTCATGAAGAGTATCACAATTGAGGACATGATAATGTTGGGTATCAAGAGATATTTCTCGTCGCCAAGTTAATGATCAAATTTATGAGATATGTTGGTGTGGCACCCATTCATCTTCAACCAATCAGAAGACTCTAGTTGCATGTGTCCAAGCACATCCAATTAGGTCATGCCAAGTGAACATGTGGAGTTCACATATTGCTTCTACTAACCTATTTTCCAATTGGTCAGTCAAAGCATTGCAATTTTCTCATTGGCCCATAGGGTGGTGTGTAGTGCCTCTCCCGTTTGTATTCTACATGACATCCTGATGGAGGTGGCTTTGACTTTATGTGTTCTTTTGCGTAGTTGGATGAGATATTTGATGATGCCTTGTTTTGGCTCTGGATGTTTTATGTTGCTTTATATGACTAGATGAGCTGATCTTATGCTTTGATGGTTTTATATGCTTGTATTGCATGATCATGTTAGACCTGTGTAATGTTGGTACCTTCAGAGTGATCTAGCTTATTTCGTTGCATCGGCAAGTTGTTTATACCCTTATGCCTAGTTGTGAGAAACATTGTGTTGTGGCTGGTTGCATACCTCATTCATGATGCTTGACTTCTGAGGACTTTATTCTAAGTTTTGATGACTCACTGTGTTCTTGGTGTTTTGATTTGAGCTTGATTTATTTATTTGATTGGGTGGCTGTCCTCATGCTAGGATTGTATGCTAGCATTGTGAGATGCACCTAGTTCAGTTCATTCATGTGTTCATTTTCGGGATTACTATTGAGGTTGTAATGGTAGTTGGTTTATATGACTAATGGTACATGATTTAACGGTTTCACTAATGTATGTGTCAGTGGTTACCGGATTGTGATTGTTATCATGATGTTTCTTTGATCTGAGATAGATGCATTCGATGAATGTATATTATTTTGGTTACCAGTATCATGGTTGGTTTAGGTTCTAGATTTTTACTGCTATTTACAGTTTGATCATATCTATATGATGATGCTTTATGATGATATATGATATATTGTGCTTCCGAGAACATTGGTTTATTTATATCATATTGTTTATATTTGATTCTGGTTTATTGTGTCATATGTGTTGTTGGGTACTTCAGTTGTTGTCTTTCATTGATATATGCTCCTATTGTTGTAAATGATTATTTAATGTGTTATATTTAAATGCAATGTTTAATTTAAATGAGATGATGTTCACTACTATATTCATGTAAGTGTTTACGGATTATACCTGATGTGATTATATGAAGGTAGACGAAGTCGTAGTGACTCATTTGTGAAGCTACACTTGATGTTTGTGTTTCAGTGAACAGGTACCGACATCATTCCGCCTAATTTTCAGGTTTTGAGTGTCTTTATCCCTAGCAGTGGAATACGAGATAGTATCACCGACCGTTCATTATTGAGCCAATATCATCCCTATACGGGCGATGTATCCATGATTACTATTTTACCCCTCTGATACATGTTGGTAAATCTGGATTTCATAATGCATATGTGATAGTCCAGTGAGTGTGTTTGTGCATTTAGAATTCCCGCAGTTGTCGCAGACGGGATTTAATTAAATGCTGATTTTAATTAATTGAGGAGTTTATTTTTATTTACCAGCTAATTTGTCATAGTTGAATTCCATTTAATTGGAATTGATTTAATTTAATTTCATGCTGTCTATAGTTTCTTAATTATTTTAAGTGACTTCTACTTTAAAGTCTTTTGGGGCTTTTGGCAAAAAGTGTTTTATGTTTGGAGGAAATAGAGTTATTCCTCATTCTTGTTTTTGAGTTAATTGGGATTTTCTCAAAAACTTGCGTGGAGAAAATCGATCTTTTGCTTGTTGGGCTTGATCTATGCGTAGGATCTTTGTGGGTAGCGGCTTGTTGGAACCGTGCCACTGTTAATTCCATTCTTGTGGAGCCATTTACAATTTTGCGAAGTGTTTATTTTCTCCTGACTGTTTCAATGTTTTCAACTTGGTGAGAGGTAGGGCTCTTGTGTTTTTGATCAATCCTCGTCCATTTTAGTTGGTTTTTGTTTGCTTTTTCTTCATGGGATGATAGTTAGTGAATTCCCCATTTTACTTTACGCTTTTAGCAACCGATTGGGTTTGCATGATTATATGAGGGTTTTGGATTGTAATTTTCCGCCGTGAGGCTGGCCATTTTCTCCCACAATGTCAGAATTGAAATTTTATTGTAGATTTGGGATGTTGGGTGTATCCTTGCAAATGGATTTTAATTTCGTAGCTTGAAACCATGTTTTTTTTTGGAATTTTTGAGCTTGCCTTGTTTTGTGTGCCATCCAGAACTTGTTCGTTGTCATGTCCGGCATGACTCCACTATTGGATGTTGTAATACTCCAACTTTGTAGTAGGATTGTGGAATCGGAATGGATTGAGGACATTCCAAATATTTGTTATCGCAATTTGAACTTACCCTTTTAATGCTAAAATGACTATTTTCTTACTTTGTCGGATTTTGCCAAAATTTGGATATTTTATTGCTTTTGAGCGTTTTGAGATTTCCTCATGTTTTGACTAGATGTTGGATGGATTTCATGGGGATCCGTGCTCCTTCAAAAGTGGCCAATTGAGCGACTTTTTATTTGGCTTAAGTTTGTGTTTACTCGGTTTCTAGCCTTAAGTGTTTTGGGAGTTGAGTTATCCTCATGTTATTGTCTTAATTGTTGTTGTATTGCCTTTTGTATTGTCACCTTCCATGCTCTAGTTGAGCTCGCATGTGATATGTGGATGTAGGGTGTTAAGACCGCATCCAGGCATGTAGTTGAGCTATGCTCCTATGCCGAAGTCCGAGTGACCCGTACTCTTGGTTTGCAACCAATGGAGTTTAGCATGTTTCTTATGGCCTTTTGACTTGAGAGTCTATTCTTGCCTTTCTTGCTTGTGGATGTTTATGTTATTCTATGTCCTTGGTGTAGGCCTAAGTAGACGATGTATGTTGTCTGCTCATGTCCTCGGTGAAGACTGAGTGGACAAATTGTAATGTATCATGTCCTTGGTGAAGACCAAGTGGAAACAATCTATTATTCTCATCCTTGGTGTAGACCAAGTGAGTGAAGTGTTTAGCTTATGTCCTCGGTGTAGAACAAGTGGACAAAGCTTCTTGTTGGTCTTCACCCTTTGATGTTGATCCATAAGACTAGGTATGTTGAGTAGGCATGGGAAGTAACTCCTTACGTGGAACCTAGCCCGAAAGTGGCTGCATAGGTTGCGTTAAGGAATTTTCTAAAAACTGACAACATAATAAAATATACTAGGTATAAACATTAAACAAGATTAATTGGTACTGTGAAACCCATCGAATCCCCAGACTTGATGAGTGAGCGTAGCTGGTAATGTGGATGTCATTGAATCTCCAGACTTGATGAGTGATTTGAGTGTGAGCATAGATGGTCGAGACCATTGAATCCCTGGACATCATGAGTGGTCTATGTGTGAGGTAGATGATTGCGCCCCAGATTTTAGCATTGGTCTATGTGGGTAGATATACTCCCTAAGGTTGGTACTCTCGTGTCTAGGTCCAGTAGTAGTGAGTAGCACCTTGATGTATTGTGGTTTGTGGCTGTTATCACCTGAAATTGCACCCTGCAAATTCCTAGAAACTTGACATTTCAAGGTAACATGGAAACACTCCTAAGTCATGGGTTACTTAGAAAATGGAGTGAATCTCCGGATAAGGCTGGCTCCTAGCTGGTTATTACACTAAAACTACTTATCTCAGGAAAAGGGAGAAAGACTTGAAAGGAAAGAAACTGAAAATAAATTCTAAACCTGAAACTACACTTAAACTTAAGTGGATACCAAACTGAATGAAAATTGAAAACAACAATTTCAGGTGACACTTAACTCAAAAACAGAGAACTGGTATCACAACCTATTATGGATTCCCATGAATAAATATTTCGCTAACTGGATAAAAACATACAAGCGTTAAGGAGGAAAGAAACTCTCACACCCATATCCCTGAATATTTAACAACACAGTTAACAACTTGCACAAGTAATCACTTACAGGAAAAGATGTAAATATATGTGAGACAAAAATTGTAAAGGAAGGTTTAACAACACTTACTTCACTTCATCAATCACAAAATACCACACCGAACTGTAATAACAAACTGGATTAAAAGAAAGTACTCTGCAAATGAGATATGAAGCCTGTAATATATTTCACTTTCCAACAATTGAGTTACAGCAAAAATGAATAAAAGACCAAGATTCTGCAAAAATACTAAGTCTCCAATATCACTCCTAAGAACTGCTGAAGATATGAGCCAAAAAACTCACTAAGTACAACCCACTCCCATTTTCGGATGCAACAATAAATTCTGGAAAATAGGACCTGAAATTCCCTCCAAAAAGCATCAAAGGACCGAAAAAGTCCAACCAAGTCATTATCATCCATGTGACTCATCAAAACCACCCTAAAAATGCTCCAAGTGGCCACAACTGCCCTTCAAAAACTGGGAAAAAGTCAATCTCGACCCAAAGATTCCTCCAACTCTCCTAAATCTGCTCTAACAAGCCCTATATTCCCTCTGGATGTTTGGAGACTTCATCCAACTCCCAAAAAACCCTCAAGTTCATTAAACCCTTCATTAAATCATGAAGACTTAGCAAATTCAACATGTGCCACTTTAATACATCTTGTTTTAATATTTAATAATGGTTTATAAGGCACCATTTATTAAATTTAAAACAACAAAAAGATATGAAATACATTGGAAAAATAATAATATCATTATTATTTTAAGATCTAAAGTTTACCTTTTAATATTTAATTATATAAGTAATAATGAAAATTTAATTAACAAATATAAATAAAAATCTATATTTGTTAAGTAAATTTAAATTATTACTTAATAGAAATAAATACTAAAAGGATCTACTTAAAATCTTAAAATCCCACAACACCATTATTATTCTATGCATAAATAAA
>MU226612.1:129108-144235 GCA_018584345.1 Thuja plicata
AATTTCATTCTCATATATATGGAGATCGAAGCCTAAGGAGAGAATCATCAAAAACATAACATGAGATCTCTCCTTGTGGATTCGACAAGCAACTTCTAGGCAGTGAAATTCGTCCTTATAGCAGCTCTAATCTTGGCATGCGATCTGCTCCTAATAAGGCAGCGATTTCTCTATTTTGTTTATGTAAATTCTGGCCTGATTGTTCCAGGCTCAACTCTGCTCTACATTGGTGAATTACTCCAGCATATGAGGCAGCGAATGCACCATTGAATGTGCGCCCATCTCTGTCCCAAATCGGCAGTTTACTCCAGCATTTGGAATGTGAATTACCTACAACAAACATTGTGGTTTGCACTTATATTGAAGGAGTAAAATTGATTAGACTCGAAGGGCTTAACTCAAAGTGTATTTGAAAGGCAAATTCAAGGGTGAATTCAAACAGCTAGAGATCTTAGTCATTGATATCTTGGATCAAATCCTAGGTGAGCTAATTCAGCTTGCATCTTGAATACACACATCAAGGGTTTTGAAGACAAATTCAAGGACAATTCTGAGCTTCAATTCCGGGTATTATCTATCCTTATTTGAAGTTTACTTTGTCATTATCCTATGCTTAGTTTTGTTAGATCTCTATAGATTGATCACATTCCTTGTGTTAATCTGAATTATATCAACACAGGTGGCCATCTTCTTCTGACAGAGATACTGAGCATTGAGTGCTCGATACTTTCCTTTATCTCATCCACTGATATATGTTTATGCATTTGATCTTATGCAAGTAATTGTTGATTATGCTCTTAGAGTAGTTTCCTTATGTGGATGCATTTGTTAATATTGATTTGTGTTTCTAGTACTCCTCGGTGTGGAGCAAGCATGTACCTTATGTCGTACATTGGTGTCGGCAAGCCTACCTGATTTTCGGACTGAGAAAACCCTGTCTGGGACTGTTTTAGGCCAATTTGCAGTTTGCAAGACAATTTAGTGCATATGCCTAACAGTTTAGCATATGCCTTCTAGAACAACGCATACACCTTCTATTTTAGTGCATTTTAAACAGTGGGCACTTCCCGAGGGTCTATAAAAAATGTAATTTCATATTCGGATACCCTTTTTCCCCGGGATACCTTTCATATATTCACAACTGGAATTCTGATTCTTTATGATGTGTTTATGATCACTTTCATGTTTTAGGCTTAAATTATATCTTGTAATTGAATTATAACGAGGATGGTTTAGTCTCCTCGATTGGTGACCATTGACGATGGCCCGGTCATGACTCGTGAGGTTCATGGATGAAGTCTGAACTCTAATGTGGTGGCTTGAACGTGTCTTCGTCGTTCAAGCTTGTATTTCAGATTGTCTTGAAACCTTTGGTTATGTTTCTAGTCTTCCGCTTGTGCATGATCGTTTGAGGATCATTGATGTTATATTTATGCTTATGCATTTGGTTATCATTGCACTATGTTTGGTTGTTATATTTTATGTTTCAAAAAAAATTTATTTGTGCTTACTTGACCCGTTGTTTCCAAGGGTTCCTTGGTGGGGCATTACATGGTGCCTCATTGTAATTGGTCAAGCATTTAATAATTGTAGTTGTTAGTTATCCTAGGGCTTTGTTGGCATAATCTTGGCCCTTGATCTTGAATTGATCTTGGCCATTCATTTTAGTTGGAACTACTATACAAGGCAGTGCCTTCTCATTTGTAAAAGGGAGACTTGTTGAAATCATTGTTATAATGCTACCAAGATTGTTCATAATTCATTGTTGGTCTTCATAGTGGATTACTTGTATCATTTTGGAGTATTTCATGGTTTCTACATTTTCTCACTTAAGAGAAGGACTTTATTTCATGCTGAATAGAAGTAGTTAAGTAGATGATAGGAAGATATTTTGGATGCCTCTTTGTAAACTCGCTTTATCCATACCACTAGCTTCTTGCTGATTGTAAGTTTTCCTTGCATGGTCATCTTGAAGTTTAATGAGCTTTACTTTGATTATTGCTTGCACATTGATATGCATTCATTGATGGTAATGATGTAATGGTAATAATTTGAACATCTTACATTTACCTTAGGAGATTGCACGAGCTTGGTTGATGTCAATGGGTAAACTGAGTCTAGTAGAGTCAGAAAGACATTCATAGTTTCTTGCATTCATAGAGTTAGATTAGATATTTAAACCCTTTATCCCTTTGTAGTTTACTTGGTTAAAAGTTGAAGTAGTTGAAGTCCATTGATTGAACAACGTGTCTCTTTGTGATACCAACATATCACATCATTATAATTGAGTGAAAGTCCACAACTAGAAGGAACCTTGGGGTTGTCTCATTTGATCACACGATCCGTATACCTTTTTTAGCATGTGAGCTTCCTTGTTCAAGAGAGAGTTGGAGATTTGGTGTTTCATTTGGAATGCTAAGTATTCAATTTTGCATGTTGAAGTGTCATAAAACTCGCATCAATAGTAACCATCTTTGCCTAAAATTTTTAACAAACTACTCCCATGTGATCTTCAACTTAAGCTCCATCCTTTTATTTTCCAGCCAACTGAAAGGCTCCCCAAGCGACCTTAGATTTTTCAGAGTAGTGACGGATTTCAAAATACTTTTCCATCTCTATAAGCCATTCTTTTGCGGCTTCACTGGACATAGACCCAAATAACTTAGGGGGGTTCACTTTTCTCATATCTGAGGATAGTTCCCTAGCCAATTGGAGGTGTTCCTCATGTTAATCTAAATCTTCAGAGGACTCCCTTTGAGTCCAGTTTGACAAGTATGCTTGGAATTGTGGGTCGTGAGTCTCGATTGAGACTCTAGCTCATTTTTTGTGGTTTTGGGTGGTCCATTCACTTTCCTTTCCAAGTTGAAGATTCGATCTTCAGTGTTAGCCACCATCTTAAGAAGTTGGTGAAGATTTGTTAAAGGGTTGTTGTTGTCATCTGATCCCTCAAGATGGTTCAAAGAATTTTCCCAATTTAATCACTTGGCACATCAATTAGAAAAGTTCTTTACTAATCTCAAAATATATTGATTACACCAAGATTATTTATAGATTACAAAATTGCTTAAAAGTGTTCATTTCACGAGTCACTACAACCTGTGATGGGTTCTTCCTGCCCATCAAAATTAGAAGGTATGAGATGATATCTAGGGGTAGGTACACGACAATTTGAGGCTTAATGGAGGCTACACTCTCAACTGGAGGTTCCTTCGTCTTGACTACCTTAGATTTTTCTACTGGATTCTTAGAGTTTTCCTTGTTCGAAGATGACCATCTATGCCTTTCCTTACGGAATTGTTGAATACAATGGGCTAGGGTTTCATTTTCTCCCAAGAGCGCTACTCCAAAAAGTTTGTATCTGGTGCGAACCATCCATAGCCACACAATAGCGGGGGAAGTTTCTTTCAAGGTGTACGTCAGATCCACATCCTGCGAATCATGGACAACGATTTCAATTTACTAAGTGTCATGAAGTGAGCTCTCGGGTCCATAGTTGAATCTGGTTGCTCTGATACAATGTGTAACAACTAAACCACACTAACCTAAAATAAGGAAATAAAAATTCCTTACGAGAAAAGGGAAACATAATAACAATACAACTGAATTAACTATCTTTCATTTCCTATGAACATGAAAAGTAAGCTTCACTAACTAACCAAATAGAAGTTACTAACTACTATTCACATGAAGCTAAATCTATCTAATCCATTTCATTACTTAAGCAACATAAGAATTTAAATAAGAATGTAACTCTAATTACCATGGAAGATAACTAACATCTTAATATTATGAAAGGAAATAATAGTATTAACTATCAAGTATAAAACCTATACTTGTTGTTCCATTCCTGTTGTTCTTAGCTTTCATCCTCCATGGGTGAAAAAAGTATCATAAGGGGTTTTTACCACCCAACCTTGGATCTTTTGATCGTGACCTAACAGTCACCCGCACAACTTCCACATGGAAGTAGCTTGGCCCTTCCCAATGACATATGAACACGGTTTCCATTTTCTTGCCATCTGAGACTTGTTGTAGAACCCACACCTATCGTAACCAACCATCCTATAGACATCTTCGCCTATTAGGTGACCTTCCTAGCCTGTCGTTGCACTACCAATTCTAGTAATTGACAAATACTACCTGTAGCATAGTACCTACCACCTTGGCCAACGTTTTAAAACTACAAGCACAATCCCTGTGTAGTCAAGTCATCACCAGACTCATCAAGGCTCTCAAAGCCCCATTATTCAGATATCCACATCTTGATGGCTTCATTGTCCATAAGGAATCATGCCTTTGTTCAATTTATGATAGAACACGCGTCCCCATCCACAACATTGATCGAATCAATAGTTTATGGATTCAAGAATGCAACATTTCAATTAATAGCTTGGCTGTCTCCATATTCTAAAGATCAAGACCTCTAAGATTAAACGTATCCTAAGTCATGTCCCTTAATCAATCTAATTATTTATTAAGACAAGGGTGCTTCACATAGTGTTGGTTTCCTAAACACAATTACTTAAGGCACTAAAAAGGGCGATTAAGGGTAGTCCCATACTGTTCCAAATTCCCTTCCCGCACATGGTGATTAGATTCCAACCTTTAACTTCATAGTTGTGCAACCAAGGAAAAAATTACTTCTATAACAGTACGTAGTAATGCATGCAATTTTTAATGTTTCCTTCTTATTAAGAATTGTAGATATTGCAAATAATCTAACTATCTTTTCTCTAATATTTACGGTGTAGGATGATGCTTTCTTAATTGTTCCAGAGTAGAGAAAGAATGCATGTTAAACTTAGGCTAATCTCATTAATAGCATTTCAAGATTAAATTTTAATATGACTGCTCATTTCCAAATCAAAAGAAAATAGTTATACACACACATATACGGATAAGACGATCCAAGAATTTTGACTTTTCGAGGATTATTATGACCCTGGTTCTTATATCCAGAGTAATAGCAAGCAAGGATCAAATGTGATCGTTAGCAACATAATCATCATAATTTATTCAAGGATCGAGTTGATCCCAGGCTGTATGCTCAAAATGCACGAGTAAATATAAGGTTCGTATTTGAACCGTACTCCAAGAAATTAGAAAAAACAATACTTAGGATGATACGATCCATGGCTTTAATCAAATATAGCACAACTGAACCAATAAACTCAATAAAGGGAATTCATATTAACAAAGGACTGTATATATGCCATCTATATTCATTTAAATACAGAAATTATTGAAATGTTGATCAAAACGATAGCAAAATGGATAAGAGTCATGCCTGCATAGATAGTCGATGCCAAGAAATGGTAGCAGATAGCAATAAGAATGAAAGAAAGAGACCACAAGAACAAGATACCAATCAAAAATCACAAAACTCCTCTGCTCGAGCCAAGAAAAGGAAAAGAAACTTCCCTCCTAGACAACAGTTGTGGTTCTTATCTCGGATGGCATTCTCAAGTTCCACCATATGCTCGTATACCCCTACACTAATGATACTCTTCCCCCGCTCATGCGATGAATCTTCTTCCTACATCCACTGACATGGAAGGATTAGATACCTTCATCATTGCAAAAATAACTTATTAATAGAATTAAATATACATCAATCATTCATAATGAATTCCATTATAACTAGTTCCAAATATCCACACATTAAACTAAACCATCCTTCTAACATTAATTTCATTAATAGAACAGGATATACACAAATCATTCATACCTGAAATTTATAAAACCAAAATAACAAAAAGCCACATGACAATTATCATCACGCTTCACATGAAATAGTTTTCACAGTTATTTAAATAAAAGGGTCACAAGGGATGTAACACCAAAGATATATGAAGTAGTTTTGTATCTCTTTACATGCAAAAAATGACCTTTAAATTGTTGATATGTTATGTACAACACCTTAAACTTTTGCATAGGTTTAGAAATGAAGTAAAGTTACAAGGAAAAAATATTTCAGAAGTTAATTCCTCAATCCATTCAACGATGCACAATGCAAAAGAGATGATGAAGGCTAACAGATATCATTTTGTTTTTTATTTAAGCAAAAATAGAATTTGAGGGGGATCCAAAAGCCCTTACATCAGATTACAAAGGATATTCAAAGATAGTCTCTAAAGGGACACAACAACAAAAGAACAACTGCTGGAAAAGACAACAGACAGCAAAAAACCATGCAATCAACCAATGAGCAACAAACAGCAAAAAATCATGCAAACACAGAAAACAACAACACGGGGGGACACAAAAACAGAGGAAGCAGCTAGGCTAATTCCTTCAAAACCTGAGCCACCTAATTTTAAATAATGGTTACTTCTTCAACTGTGTCCTTCAAAGACTTGGAAATTGAGGAAGCACCCTGGCTTCGTTTCTTCAAACTGGCAACTGTGTGTTTACCTAGGCCACCATGATCAGCCCCAGCATCTAGCTCTGTATTCCAGGCACTCACTATCTCTTTGTTATCCATGGCCTTGGACACCCTACTAACATCTTGCACAATCTTCATTTTTTCATCACTCTCCTTGAGGATGTCAATAAGCTTGTCTTTGTTTCACTTGAGCTTTCCTGGAATCTCACCCACTTTTCCCTCCAGCTTCTTCCTTTCACTGATCTCGTTATCCAGGTACTTAAAGAGATAGGCCACTTTACCATTAAGACTGTGGATCTCATTGTAAACCCAGGTGTCAAGATCCAGAGCACAATCAGCCTTGGACTTTGCCTTTCCCAGAAACTCCAGCCTAGCGCCCACCTTCAAACTAGGAGGATCCTAGCTGAGAGGAGTAGACTCCTCCATGTCCCCATCCGCAGCGGTCTTAGGACTCGAGAAAGAAAGTTCAGAATGACCCGCTGTAGAGGTTGAGCTAAGGTTCCCCACAACATCCTGAGTCCTACTTTTTCCTCTTCCAAGAGTCTTGTTCTTCTGCTCCCCAATTTTTTTCTTTTCATCTCCTCTTTTCCGCTTTTCTTCTGCCCTTTCAGCAGCTACTGACTCCCTTTTTCCTTGTTTTTGCTCTCCATAGCCCTGGTCTTCTTAGAAGCACAAATAATTTCCCAAGTTTTATTCCCAAAGTCGCTAGGGGACTACACTTCTTCCTTATTCTCCATCCCTTTAGTATCCTCATGCATAGGAGTGTCCTCTCGTTCTCTATTGTTTCCCGAATCAGACTCACTGCTTTCCTCAGTTTCCATCCCCTTTTCGAGGTCGAACTTTCTCTGCAGGTTTTGAGGGGAGATCATTTTAGCTTTCTTCCCCCAAGGGCTGCGCTTACCAGTGGTCTCCTCCCCTTCCTCGTCTTTTCTTCTTTTCCCTTTAGTCTCAAAAATAGAGAATTCGGGGTTTTTAGCCTTATAGTACTCAGACATTAGTAAAATAAGGCCTTCATGCAGAATAGCCTTGCTAGGTTTTTTCTAGTGGTCCTCCAAACTATGTTGCAGAGAGTTCAAAAGGAAAAAGGGGAAAGACACCCTTTTCCTTGTGACGGAAGTGGTTAACATTTTGTTCTAGGGGAAAGACATTTTGTGACGGAAGTGGTTAATACCCTAGACAATCTTGGGGGTTTGAGGAGAACAAGGATGTGCTAGTGAAGCCAAATATGATCTTCAAAGGGGTTTTCAAATGAAACAAGAGTCATACAAAGAAGATACACAACAGGGACTGTCAAAAAGGCAAATGAATGTATTGTAGGAAGGCCGCAGTGAAAGAATAAGCATCTCATGAATGATGCAAGATGGGAGGAGCATGATAGACGGAGATAAGGTGGTTTCAAGTTCATAAAGGCAACTTTGAGGCATTTACACTTCATGATGTAAAAGAAACCTTTCTTACGCTTAGCCAAGATAGCTATGAGGAGCTAAAAATATGCCCTATACTCATGCAATGAGTAGTTTGGGGGAAGTTATGGCATTGAGAGCAGTTGTAGTAGCATCCAAGGAAACAAAGACACTTGTTTAGTTTTCAAGGCATGTTTTCAGGACTTCAAAGTTGTTAAAAATGACCAACCTCTTCTTCAACGCCATGATGGAGTTTTCCAAGAAGAAAAATTAGGAAGATGATGTATCAATGCCTAAAGGTTCAACTAAACATTAAGCAATGAAAATTTGAAACATTTATTTCATTGAGGGAATGCCGCCTAAATACATGGATATTGACTTTTACTTATACAGTATTTAAGGAAGAAAAACAATTATTATAATAAGATTTTTTGAGCAAAATGTTTTTGTATAGACTATGAATCATTTGTAAGAACATCCTTTTGATCAATAAAATGTTGTTTGTTAGCCTTCATAACCTCTTTTGTATTGTGTGTCGTTGAATCGATTGAGGAATTAACTTCTGATATATTTTTTCCTCATAATTTCACTTCATTTCTAAACCTATGCAAAAGTTTAAGGTGTTGTACATGAACTTATCAGTTGTTTAAAGGTCAATTTCTGCATGTCAAGTGATACAAAAGTATTTCATATATCTTTGGGTGTATAACCATAAATCTATTATCATTTTTAGTTCAAAACTCTTTACTCTATTCTCACGATGAAAAAAAAACAAAATTGGGTTAGTTTCTGTCTTAGGAAAGATTAGTGGGAAGGGAAACAATCCATCTATAGGTAGACCTCAAGTTTCAAGTTCCCACAACTTGAGATATCATCTAATGTTTCTGTTAGCTCCAAAATTTTGCACCTAGATGCAAAGTCCTAAAACTTGAGCAATTTTGGAGTAACATTGGAACAATCACTAGCTTGTGGGTAAACTTGAGGTGTGACTGAACCTCCGGGTTCTAGGCCGGCTCCCATCAAAATGTAACTTGGTATTCACCTATTCTAAGCAAACTGGAAACTTGATGGAAAAAGGATAAGGACTTAAAGTAAACAACCTAGTGAAAACTATAAAAAGAGAGGTGATACACCGGATTAAGACGAAGAACAATGCTCTATCCTTGCACAATGAACAACTGAAACTAATACAATTCAGACACAAATTATTGGATTAACTGCCATTCATATAAGTGCTTCATGAGAAAACTCTTAAATGATAAAAATGAAAGGGGTTTGCCCACATTCAAAATCTACCAACAGGTGTATAACTCACAACCTATGAATAACACAACTATTACTTAGAAATGTAGAAAAATGAGACAAAATTTGAGGTTAGAAAACAACACATAAAATAACATCAATCACTAAATCTGCAAAATAAATAGCTCTCCAAAACAGGTCCACTGTATATATATTCTGCTCAAAGGCAACAAAACAATGCTCGACACATGAATGGATCAGAAAATGAAGAGAAAAAATGCCAAGGACAGAATGTCACAAGTGCATCAGTATGCTTCTCCCAAAAATCCACTGCCTCCACAATGCATAAAGAGAAATGATATAGAGGAAAAACTCTCACCTACAACCCCCATAAAGTGGAAACTACATTTCAAAATGCATGGGTCGGATGTGAGAGAAATCCCTAAAAAAGTGGCCTCTAAATCTCCACCTAAGTAGTCCACATGGTCTAAAAGACCTATCTGTCCATACACTATGAGTGACCACTTCAGTTTGGCCAGAACAGCTCCTAAAATGACTCGAATGACTCATAAAAGAGTCCAGATCCATAACAAGACTTAACAGCAAGTTAACATGACACCTCTCCCTCATTCCATGCATCACCACTTGACTTTTCAACCCCTTATATCTCCAAATCCGAAAATGGACTTTAAGTTTTATCTTTAAATTTGCAACCTTTAAATAATAATTAATTGATTGATAAAACATCAATTAATTATTATGTAATTACATTATTTGCATAACTTTAAAAATTAACTCATTTGGTAAATATTTAAGTAATATAATGATATATTACTTTAATTTAAGTAATATATCATTATATTACTTAAATATTATGGACATTCATGTTAATGAGCTAATTTTATTTAGACTTTATAAAATAACTCTTTTTTAAAAATAAATATTTAAATAACATATTACTTAATTTTGTAATATGCTATTATGTTATTTAAAATGTTTATAACATATGGTTTGAGAGTTTGATTTTATAAAAAGCTCCTAAGTTTAATCCGATAGAAAACAACTCCACCAGATTTCAAAAAGCATTGTAAAGTGTTGAAGTTTCGAAGCCCTAAAAGAAAACAAAACATCTTTTCCTTTCATTTGTGTTTGATGCCTTTTGGAGGAATTTGGGAGCCGCGGCTAAGAAATAGGGTTTTGAACCCTATACTTCTGGTTTGAGATCTGGAGGAAAATCTTTTGCTGGACACCATGCAAGAGTTTAATCCGCCACTTAGCTTGATGACTTTAATTCCAAATAACTCCTTTCATTGCACGTGGCCGCCATGAAGAGATTTCTAGCTTTCAAATGCAAGAAAAAATGCTTGAAACACGGGTATGAAATGCTGCATTTATCTTATGTAATGTCTTCACTTTTAATAATCTTTTCTCTGAATGTCTGGCTGCCATGGGAAAGAAGCCATTTCATTTTATATGTTAACGTTTTTTGAAAAACGTGGCTTTACTCTGCTGCTTTGAAAAGGATGCTTGTTGTTGTCCTTATTGCTGTCAAAAAAAATGCATCTGGGTTTTGAGAAAAAAGAGTTAAAATTGCCAAGAAATGTCTGCTGATTCATACCAAATCCACCATGAAAGAGTTTTTGCTCTGATTTTCTTTAATGTTTTTTTAAAAAACATGTGGCTTCAACTGCTGTTAAATTGCAATGTTTTTCTAAAATTCTGCAACTTTACTTTCTCTTTAAAACGTGGCTCCATCTACTATTATGTTGCAATTTTCTCAAAAAATTATGACTTCCTCTGCTGTTATATGAAAACATGAATCTGGGTATGAAAGAAGTCATGACTTTGAAAGAAAACATTGTTTTAACCACCCAGAACTTGAAATTCTAAAACTAAAAGAAATCTCAACCATGTATTATGAGCAATTTTGGAAAATGTATTATAACATTTCTATTGTGCACACAACATTCTGGAAAAATTCACTTCATAACTGTATTCTTTTGTTTTTGGCTCCTTTCTTGAATGTGCTACTTTTAATGCTGCAACCTGTACGCACATCTTTGAACCTAGCCTGATATGTGAATTCTTCAGATAGTAGTGATATTAAAACCATGCTGGAAGATTGCTCTCTTTGCTATAATGAATTATGGCTCTTTATGCAAAACAATTTTAGCACAAATCTGAGAATACTTTGCAAAATGAGCACAGTTTTGAAATTTATTCAAACATGAATCTTGTAATTTAAAACAAAAGGTTTCAAACAAGGTGAATGTCCCTTTAATGCTTTATGTGCAAATATTTGCAGCCTCTAATGATACTGTATCTCTGATATCTCTTTCGTATGCATATCTTCCCTGTAACTGAATCCATCTATTACTGATATGCTGGGCTCAAACCCTTGTGGTTGCCCATTTGCATCCACATATCGATTATAGATGAATTCAAACTTGCACATGAAACAAACATATTAGCAATAAAAAATATCCTTTTATCTGAGCATTGAATGCAGTTTGTTTTCTTTTGATAAATTCAGGGCAGCAACATATAACATATGTGCAGTGGTATTTACTTATAGGTATTCAGTCCTTGCTTAGACCCTTCGAGATCTATTACCACTTTTTTTCTCTCTTATGCAAGATTTCAGAAGCTTATTCAAGTGCTCAAGAAGCTAGGCATTGGACAAGGAGCCACATCAATGGACACATAACCAGTCAAAGCAAAAGGCAATGATTGGTTACCTCTAACCCTACTTCTTTCATATTCTATCTGTTCATGCTTTGAATGCATATGAAAGGTAGCAAGTTACACTCACGACTTGTGTGAGGCATTTAATTTGATTTTTCAAAACATGTATCCATATTTATAAATGAATGAACTCAAAAAGTGTAATTTATCATTGTTCAATTCAAATGAAATGCTTTCTCTTCAGAATTCCACATGCATTATAACTTGCTGTTTGAAAATCAGTAAATGAAGTCAATTGATTGGAAATGTACCTTTTGTAGCAAAATTGCTAGGGTAGTAAAATTTTGATAACAGTTTCACTATATAGTTTGGTTGATTTCTCAACAAGGGTGCATATTCACATTGATAACAGTTTTTGGCACACTTAGTGGGACAACCCAACTTTGAGTTAAGAGTTTTTGCTGCTGAGAATGTGGTGTTGTTCTTAGCATTGCAGCATTGATGACGTCAATTACAAATAATTAGAGGCTATACAAGCTCTGATTGCAAAGTAGTCCTAAACTTTTCATGCCAAGGATGGAGACAAGGGCTTCTTCCAGAGGTAAATATTTTCAGATTGTTAAATTGTCTTACTATACTTCAAGAAGTAGGTTGTGCAAATCTCCTATAGGAAGAACTAAAACTATTGTAATTCCTCACAGAGCCCATTCAACATACCCCTATGCTACATTTCCACAAGCAAGAATAAACTTGCAACTTCCCAACATGTCCCAGCCAATAAAAAAGTTTTTTGTGACTTTTAATAGGGGAAGAGTCCTCTCAATCTTCAGCAGCGTGATGCAATTCCAAATTCAGCACTGAGGGTTATTCCATACTTCACAGGTGAAAAAACAACCACTTCCCACAGAGAACATTCACAACATTGCGAATACTTTTTATGTGCATAATATCACTCAAGGTAATGTGGATGTGAGACTACTTGTTACTTACTTGAAGGGAAAAGAACTCCAATGGTATAGGAGACTACAACCTGCTTCTATTCACAATTGGGATGAACAAGAAGAAAAAATTTGCCAACAGTATGAAGATATGAGTGATCACCTATCTTTAGGTTTCACTTTCAGAAGACTTGAGATAGGATCTCAGCTTTAGTAAAACCTTCTCCTAATATTGTATTCCATGATTATTTGAGATCTTTGAATAGTGATATTGTTGTGATGATTTAGCATAATCCCTTAAAGCATGTCATAGTCATTAAAGATGAGAACAACCTAATGCAAGTTGAAAAAATAGCTCCTAGGCCTCCAATGCACTTGTTCCTTGAGATTATAACTTTTCAGCTAGGTTTGACAATCATTCTTACAACCACTAGCCAACCAGCTCCTCTTACCACTCTTTCCAATGAGCACCCTAAGGTAAAAACCTTACTTAATGAGTTGCTTTCCTTTAAAAGGCAGCATGCACAACAAAGTAGGCCATATTAGACTTAAATAAGACCTATTAACCTTATAGAGAGACCTACCAAGTTAATACACAAAGCCAAAATCATTTGTACTATGCTAAGCCCTTGAGTACCATAAACCCAAGAGGTGCAAATACTTCAAAAGCCCTTGTATCTACGCAAAATAACTTGGAACATGAACATGAGTGGTGTTTTTCACGAAGTCGAAATGGAACATTCAACAAAGATCTCATGGTTCAACTATTATTGCAGGGTGGGCCGAATGTACCCATCCAGTCAAACAAGGAGCGCAATTTTGTCAAGTCTCTAACGAGACAAAATTGCAAATTGCATCAAAGTTTCAGCTGCTACACAATAATATAGAATTTGAGCAAGCCACGTGGTCCCGTTCAGACATCAGACTATGTATGTGAAACGTGTTGTTAAACCATGAAGACAATATACAGATAACATATGAGAGGATTGAATCGGCATCAATATTGTGATTAATAATTGACATGTTATGGTCAACAATAATGATACCGATTTGATATCAATTAAGACAAGCACGAAGACAGAGAATATAGAGGAAGAGATTGATAGCCAAGCCACAAGCAATAATCACGTCCGGCTATAGAGAGAGTAATCATTGTATAAAACTTCCCGGAAAGAGACAATTTGTATGGTATCATTGATCAAAGAGCGATTATGTCGAAGCCAGAGAGAGAGATCGAGTATTTTGTTTGAATCGAGCATTGAGAAATAATAATTTTGTGGATGAAGGTGATATAATATGATATGGGTTTTGAGCATCATCACGTCATAGAGATGGCAGGGATTATGCGATAGAACAAAATTAGTATTGTCTATGCAGCATTAATATTAATAAGCCAACTATTACTAAACATCGATGATTAAGGATGAATTATAAACATTGTGAAGGTCAACATTTATGGTCAACAATATTAATTAGTTAATTATGGAGGAATGTATTCTCTTCGAAGGGACATGAGTGAAGAAAGGGTATGTCTTTCAATGATGCAACCCTTCGGCTGTAATAAATATACATGGAGGATGAAGCCATTGAAATCATCAGTGAATACATCATCTTTATTTTTTTATCCTCATTGGATCTACTCTGTTTAGAGCAAACTGCCAATCAAGCATACTTGGTGCAAGCATATAGAGTATTAATCAAAGACGACACCCATAACTATTGCATGAATCGATTGATAGATCAAACACAACGTTATTATTGTTGCCAGAGCATATTTGCATATCGGAGAAAGAAACTAATCATTGTAAGCAATAGTACTCTCAGCCTTTGCATGTAAAAAGAGTTTATAACAAAAACAACAAACCATATTGCTATTAGCAATATTGATTTACATATCATTGCAGATATTCAAGGAATTATATCAAAAATGACAATTGTTGCCCAAATTTTTCATCCTATGCAATTTGGCCTGGTCTGCCCTGTGTGACCGTCTAATCCCTTTATCCCTCCTAAAAGTGCTTGTTTACCGATTTTCGGTACCAAGATCAATCGGGTGAATTTACTATGTTTTGGAGAAGGGTAAATTTCTCAGTTCTGTTGGATCACACTCATACTCATTCTCTGAGTTTCTTACTTTCTGCTCTTTCCCGGGCTTTCTGATTTTGAATCCCGTGTTAACCGCGCGAAAAACGGTCATGTCCCTTTTTGAAGTTATGTCTCAGCTCATCGCTCTGTTGCATCAGTTTTTATGTCATGTCCTTATATTGCGCGACTGCGCGGCGAGTTGTAAATCATGTCATCGCGCAATCGCGATCTATCCGCGAGTTCGCGACGAGCTGTCAGAGAAGGGGAATCGCGCAGTCGCGATCCACTTGGGTCTAGTTATGTTTTGTGTGCGACTGAGCGGGTTCAGCGCTTTAAGGTATGCATCGCACAGTCGCGAGGCCTTGTCAAAGTCGGGTTATGAGCTCGCG
>MU226612.1:166922-184893 GCA_018584345.1 Thuja plicata
CAACATTAAGGGCAAAGCATCAAGATATTCCCTTCCTTTATCCCTTTCTTTGTTGGTTTCTTCTCCACTAAGAACATTAAAACTCTGCTCTTCATGTTCATTTTCTTTTTCAGTTTGTTCTCCATTCAAATTTAACTGTCCACTTTTTGACAATTCTGGGTAGTTTATGACGTCTTTTCTCACCCTGTGCAATATTTCAAAAAATTATTAAAACAGACCCCGCCATATTTTAAGAGCCCTTCATATAGTTCATAAACAAAAATAGAATGAAATGATCATACAACAATACAAGGGTAAGCGATAAGAACCTGATTCTGCTGCCCCTGCTGCTGGGCTAATACATGTAAATGCCGAGAATAAAGAAATAATTTGACACAACCTGCCTTCTTCCATTTCTTGAAAGTACAAATCAAAAGGCAACATGTAATCAATGAAAACTTCCAATATTTCTCAATCCACTGGCAAATACTAACAGAGACGTGATTTCAATTCCTTAATTTAACAGAAAATGCATTGACTTACTTCTTGCGTGTATGTGAAATCACCTCATTCTCAATTTGGACTTATTCTAAATGGTTTGAGAGTTTTAACGGATATTTTCCTATATGAAATGCTAATTTGAAGATCATGTAACAAAAATTTCAACAGATATTTGAATTTGTAACAAACAGTTCAACGGAATTTGAATTTGTAACAGAAACTGAAAGTTTGTTTAGCTTTGTTTCTCTAACGGGCATATTTCTTACTTGAATTCCTAATTTGAAGATCGTGCTGACATTTGGGTGGCGGACGTGGAGAAGAATTTTTTTATTCTGTATTTTTTTTCCTGTTTGCTTTATATATCTGTTTTCATTTTAGACAAAATAAGTTTATGTTGTAGGCAATAGAACTATAGGCAACAAACAACATTTAACTAGTCATTAAAATATTCAATTTCAGCGAACAAAATTTTATTAATTTTTTTAAAATATCATATTTTAATATTTGATAATGTAAAATAAAAAAATTTCAATTTTTATAATTTATAAAATTATTTGTCATCTATTTCATTGATTAAAATATTTTAGGGAATACAAGCGTCAATCAAGCCATGACTCAACCTTTTAAATTTTAATTTAAGTATTAATCATTAAATTATATTAAATTTTTCTACTGAAGTAATCGAGGAGGAAAATTTATTTTTTTATGTAGAATAAAGATAATATAGTTATATTAATATTAATATTAATATTATAATATATTTCATATCATAATTCATATAGTATTTGACACATTATAATATTTTCATATAATTTTTTTTAATATTAATGATATATGTTGCCATAAAAAAACTCTGTACAATACGATAACCTCATTAAGTGATAAATTCATCCATTTCTTTCTTTTCTTAGGATAACCTCTTATAATTGTTGTCAATCAGGATTGCGCCTTTAGCTTGATATGAAATCTAGCTATCATTTTGAAACATGAAAACTCTCTCGGGTGGTGGGTTGTCCTAAAATGAGAGAAGAATCTCTGGAAGATAGGCCAGTTCCTAAATGGTGCTCACCTAAAACTAAATGTGTATGTGAGAAAAAAGGTAGGAAGATAATATGAATACCTAAAAACTAAATGAGGTGATACACCAAACAATTTGTATGTAACTTTGAATGAATCAACATGAATCACAAAAATACTGATGGCTCTCAACACTCAGACAAGCATGCAATTATAACAATAATTCTATGCAAGGATCTCAAATCTTTTGCTTTGAAAGGGAAGCTAGGTTTCACCAATTTTCTGCAAAGAACTAGGACACAAGCAAAGACTTGTAATAACAAGTGTCAAGATTTTGAATATGCAACAAGGAATATAGCTTAAATAAAAGATAACACAACATAAAAGCAAGAAAATCCACAATATTGCACTTCAAACAAATGAGAAGGAACCGATGTATCAATATAAACAATGCTGTAAAATCTCTGCTATAAAATGGCCTTACAATTTTCTCACAAGTGTGCAAAGTGCAAAAATATGTCAACCAAAAAAGAAGGTCCCCAAAATGAGGTGAAAATACAATGATATAGGCTATAGATTTGAAAAGGTCAGATGCATGAGGAAACCCCATAAAATCAGGAGCTAAACTATCAGAAACTAAAGTTTAAGTGCTCGTACAACTCCATCAAACCATGCCCAACTAAAGTGCCACTCAAAATTCTCCCAAAACTGCTCCAAATCTCCATGAAACATGTAGAATATATGGGGGTCGTATATGAAGACATATCCCACCAAATCAGGGATATAAATGCTGGAAACTAAGGTGTAAGTGCTCCAAAAGATCCCCAAAATTGATGACAGCTAAATTGTAACTCCAAAGTAACTCAAAATAGGCCCCAAGTGTTGTGAATAGTCCCTAAACTGCCCAAAACTGATAGTGAACAACAAGAGCTTCCTTTGAATGAGCATAGAACAAGCAGTCAACTGATAGTCCACTCTAGAAAGGTGCAACCTAATCCAAAGCTTGAATCCTAGAAAATAACTCTCTAAATTGCACTTAGAATAGTTAATAACTATTTATCTTATAATTGTGACAAATAGTTATTATTATCAACAAGTTTATGCACAAAAGAAGAATCCCCCTAAGACCAACTAATTATCTATTTATTAATTATTACTTGATATTACCCTAGTATATTTTAATTCAAAAAATGAATAATAAGTTATTTAATTTTTTTAAAAAATTTGATATATTAAAGTGATATCAAGTAATAGTTAACAAGTAAATAGCTTAGACTTATATTTATTTACTTATAAATAATTCTTGATACTTTTTCAAATAATAATTATTTGTTTAACATCAAAGTATTTAAGAATGATTTATTAGTAAATAAATAACAAAAGAGCCCAATTTATCTATTAATTAACTATTAAATAACAATAGCCAATATAAGGAGAAGGACCCGAAGGTTGACAGTGAGGAGGAGAAGGCAGACCTAAATCATATCAAGGAGGATATCAAGCGGTGCCTGGACTTAATTCAGAATCTGGGCTCCAAAAATGATCTTCAGGCGATGAAGGAGGAAATTAGGGTGCTGGGGGAGAGCTTCAACAGAATTGTGGATTTCGTAGTTAGAGTTATGCATTCCGCGGCTGCAACTCTTCAACTCCTTCACCTGGAGAATTCAAACAATTCTGGTAAGGAATAAATTGATGGGAAGCTCTTCCAGTTTCTTGCTGACGACTCGCTGAAGTTGTTGCTCAATGGTGGGGAGAAAAACCCCAAGTGATTCTCCTTCTGTTTCTTTAATGTCCTTGGTTTTTTGCTGCTTCTGGTGGATGGTCGAGTTGGATCTGTTTTTTATAATGTTTTATTTCTATGATGGTTGTAAGACTGTGTTCTTGTTTTTCGCTTACAATAAAACTTTAATGAACTTTACTGCTATTGATATTTACAGACTGGTTACCAATTTCATTGTGAAATTGGGGTATGTCAGTGATTACAAACTAGTTACCAATTTCGCAATGAAATTGGGGCCTGGGATCACTCGTTACTGGTTTTTTATTTTTAAACAGGGGATAGGTTGAGGGTGTGCTGTTGTTGGTTATGTGTTGGTAGTCTGGTACTTCTCGTACTAGCTATGTTTTCTTTGTTTGGGTCAGCCCCCTAGTTCTGGGTGCTTTCTTAATAAAAAACAATAGTCCAATATAATTAATTTTAGACAATTAATAACTTATTTGCTTTCAACTAGATATATTTGAATATTATTATTCAATATAAAATAAATAGATAAATTGTCTTAAATTACCTATCTATTATTTCAATAAAATGTAAGTTAACGTATCTAATTCTTTAAAATTAATAATTTTCATCATTAATTTTAAATTAAATATATTAACTTATATTTTATTGAAGTAATAGATCAATAATAAAACCAATCTTTCTTTTTTCTTTTTCAAAAATAAATAAAAACGAAGTGAAAACTTAAATAAACTAAATTAAAAAATAATAAATATCATTTAACAATGCTATTTATTAGTTCATATTTTAGTTTAATATAAGTTTTCATTGCTTGGTTTATATCTAAGCTTGAAAACTACCCTAAGGTAAAGCTACGCTAATCCTAAGGGAGACTCTTGACTTAAACCTAACTCAAGCAATGAAGACTTACATTACGGGTTACATAGGGTATGAAACCCCTAAAACACTTCATTTCTTCCATTTGGTTTCACGGTTCTGCTGCTGAAGCGTCACCACTGCTAGGGTTTTGATGATGCCATGAACATAACCATGAACACTGCGATGACTGGCTCCTTTGCTCGCCACTCCTATTGGGAGGTAGCATGTGTTTCCCTTGTTGTTGTGTGCTGCCATCACTTTGCTTATGGTTTGATGTTGAAAAAATACTCTTGATGTTGTAGTTTCTCCTTGTCGCCATGAATGGTGAACGCAAGGTTTGAGATGGAAAATCTTGCTGCTCTTTGACCGCCATTGCATTGTCTTTCTTTCTTGTCTTATTCTGTGATCCATGACCACTTCTGCATTTGGCGCTACTACTTTGTTCTGTCGACTTCTTGGGGTTTAAAACTTGTTTGGTAAGCTGCTCGTAAATGGATGAATGTGGCTATCTCTGGAGATTTTCCTGCATATTTCTCTGGATATTTTCCTGCATATGCTCAACCTTGACATGCTATGCATTCCTCCTATAGCACTGTTGCAGCAATATAACATCTTGTAGAAATTCTGAAATAAAATGAATTAAAAGCCTCTTGTAGTCTTTGAATGATCAGTGTCATTCTAAGAATCATTGTTGTTCCATGTTTGTTAAAACCTTATGGTTCCTTTTCTTGATTTGAAATTGTAACAACAACTCCATATAAACTTAATCTTCAAGTTTATAACATATAATGATACTTACTTCTTAAAATCATACTGTAGCTCTTCCTTTATTGATTGTTTTCATAACTTGTAAATGTTGTTTTTTCATAGATATATGTTGAAAATACTGCTTTACTTCTAATGAACGCTGCCCCCTTTAGCATTAGCACCTAAAAACATTGGATCATTTCTCTGTAGCTATATAACATCAGTTTATCTTCATTAAATGTCCTATGTTATCATTATACACAGTTGTTATATCCTTTGAATTTGACGATACCATTGCCCTTAACATTTATAGCAACATTACTATTGTTGTTCATATGCACCCTTTCTTGCATTATCTGATGTCATTACATTGTTGTTGATAACTATCCTTTGAACTATTTTGTTACTTATTAATCTCCATATCGCTCTTATTGTAGCTTCATATCAAATCTGTACATATCTTTAAGTTGCTGCTAATTAAGACTCAAATGTATGCATAATGATGTTTTCATGAGCTCAATCTGATTTCTATTTGCAAATTAATGTTACTCATCATTCCAAGTGTCTTTAAATAAAGACTTTCTTTTGTAATGATTAAAAGATGTGATTGAATCTGCCAAAAAATTAGATACTTATCTTAGTGCAGCAATGAATGAATGACTGCCTTGTTTTGATGTCATGTTACCTTTTGTGTTTGGTACTGCTCCTTGATAGAATATGTTTCAATTTTGTTTGTTGCAATCATTCCTGAGATGTATATGTACTTTTCCTTCATAGATGACCTCTTAATGATGAATTCATTGTGGCTTCATTCATCTTTTGTTGATACTTTGAGATATTAATAGTGAAGGTTGCTCATTAATGGATTTAGCAAAGCTACCCCTTTGCTGATTTTTTCTAGAATGTAACAACAAAATGCAAATTTGTGAATGCTCATAATAAGTATTTGTGTTAGTATTAGATAACATGAACACTTGCATTCTTTTTACATCACATATCTGAACTGTTGAATCTGAACTTTTTATAGCCAATAGCTCCTTTCAAGTTAATCTGAAATGTGTGTCATTTTGTAGTTCAAATCATTGGGCAAACATTGTTTGAAAGATTGAAGCCATATTATATCAAGACAAACAAAGTGTTTGAAACTTGTTGTTGTCGTTATCATATTGAATTTGATCTCCACTATCAGGTTTTTTGAAAGTTTGTAGAAGACACTTATAGTTTTGAAAATGCTCCTCCTAGTAGACAAATTGAGTTCATCTCATCCATTTTATGTGATGAAAGAGATGATACAACTAGACAAATAAATTGCATAAAAGAATATGTCAAACATGTGCTGATTTGACTCTTTTTCCTTTGAAAAATGAAAACATTGATGTAGCAAAGATGGTAAATTGCAAGAGTTACAAATATGTAAAGAATGAAACAAAATTTTGGAAAGCATCCAAAAGGTTAGAATATGTTGAATAGGAGATAAATGTTGGAGTATTTATGGACAATTTTTAAAATTTGATTCAACCCTACATTCATCATGCTTTTTTTTGCAAAGTAGCAAGCACAACAATTCCAAACACTAAGAGATAATTTTCCACTTGGAACTATTGCATCAGTTGTTGATTTTGTAAAAAACTATTCCTTTGTTCATATGTAGGTGCATGGAATCTAGTGCCACTAGTTGTTACTGATACATTTGATAGAGATGAAGATGAAAACTTTGATGATGTACCTTTGATTTCTACTGATTACGATCATATCTTAGGATTGGTCAAAATTGGTAAGTATATATTACATATTATATGGTCTATTGAGCTGCATGTATCTAGATAGATAGATAGATCTATAGATTGAACTAAGTAAATTTTAATATCACACACACACACACACACACACACACACACATATATTTGCAGTAGATGTCTTTGCAGTGATTGTTGAGCGTGGAAATGTAGAATGAATTGGTTATTATTTACTGTGTTGTACTGCAGTGAGGATGAAGTAACTTGAACCTGAAGAAAGTGATGGAATGTTGTTCCCCATAGGTTTGTATGTGTTACATTAATATATTGAACTCAATTTGTAAATTTAAATTTTTAACCTTTTAATAAATTTCAAGTTTAGTTTGTTTAAATTTATATTGTTAAATTTTGTGACCTGCAGGTTCAGTTATTTTAGAGGGAACATATTTCAAGCAAATCAAAGTAATTCAGCATGGTATTCACTTTATTGATTACCAACGAGACAATAAGGTGTTTCAATATAGTCACCTAGTTGTTGCCACCTTCATTTGTCTCCATACAGTTAAATCTCAACGTGGACGTCGTAAGTGGAGACTAGATAGTGAGAATCATGAGAGAATATTACGTGTTCTCCATGAAAGGTTTGAACCACTTGAGTTGGTCTAAAAAGTATAATATGTATACCTATTTCATGTGTTAGGACCTACTTGAAATTTATGGATTAAATTGACTATGCTTTGTTGATATATTTAAACATATGATCGATTATAATTTTTTTATATATGATGGACCTATTTGATAGTTCAATGGTTTTAATATATAAAATTTTATGTATGTTTTTATATATATGCTTGTATACATGTATCCAATTTTATATAAAATGCTTTGATTGCTCAATAATTTTTATATATTTCTTAAATTAGTTACAGATCCCCTTAAGACATTATTTTGAACACTAAAACATGATGAAATTAGTTAGATTACTTATGACATGTGTTAGTTCTAGAATGCATTAGAATACTTATTGTCCATTAGTTACATGTATTAACTTGTTATTTTTTATGATATTAATTCTAGACCCCCTTAAGACATCCCCTTAAGACCTTCCCTTAAAATCATCTAATCAAATGAAACCATCTAATCAAATGAAACTATCTAATCAAATCATATCATCTAATCAAATGAAACCATCTAATCCAATGAAACCATATAATCAAATGAAACCATCTAATCAAATCATAACATCTAATCAAATGAAACCATCTAATCAAATCATATCATCTAATCAAATGAAACTAGATCTATAAATCTATATAATGTCAAATCATAAATCATCTATCTCTAGAGGTCTGGATAGCATATAAATATATGTCTCGAATCATAAACTGAAAATATCAAACATATAATATAATGACATATATAATGAGTCTCAAATCAAAGGTTTGTGCAACATGTCCTAAACTAGGGAGTCATCTAGGCGCATGCAAACAGAGCGACCATCTGACCGACTACCATGACCATCCTCTGGCTATGAAGCAGCAACTGATCCTTGCAAACATAAATGCATGTATATAATTTAATATTAATGTAAAATACTTGAAACATTATAAATGCATGTTTAAACTTACATATATTTAAAACTTACCTGACCACTAGTAGGTTTCACATCTATTGAATCTCTCCTATGAAGATTCTTTGAGCCCATACTAGAGGTAATGTACTCTGCCCGAGTGTTAGGAGCATCCTCTGGCTGTGAAGTAGTAACTGATCCCTGCAAATTTAGTACAACAGTTGGTTATATATACATGTGCATAGTATATATTATGTAAAGTACTTGAAATATATAAATACATGTTACAAGTGTACATATGCATGCTTAAACTACATATATATTTAAAACTTACCTGACCACTAGTAGGTGTCATATGAAGATGCTCCGAGCCCACACTAGGGGTAATGTGCTCTGCTAACTGTGCCTGCAAAATATTATACATTGAACAAACACCAATACACACATCTACAATTAATTGTTCACTAAAACTTCTGGAAAGGATAAAACTTTATATACCTGGGTCCCAGGACCAAGAGGATCATCACTGCGCTGCACCATCATATCATCAACCGAAACAACATCACCCACACCACCTCCAGTCCTAAACGTCTCTAGTAATGAAGAGTTTAGAGGTGTGTGTAGCTGGGAGGGGAGTGTTATAGAGCCTTAACCACTAGGATGAACTAACAAATCCATAAATGATCCAACATCACTGTCAGTGTCCACCTGACTCAACCCACGCAACTGCTCATTAAATGTGTCTAGGCCCTCAGCTGTGATGTGTACATCTCCAACCCGTATACCTGGATCTACAGCTGCAAACTGATCTGTAGGTGCAGAGCACTCTATAGAGTGTTGTGAACTATGTTGTCCCTGAATAGATGGTGTGTCCTGTGTCGGTGGAACTACAGGACCCCGTGCAACTCTGATGACATTTGTAAATGAATGTACTAGGATCCTCTGCATGTCAGAAATATAAGAGTATGACTAAAAGAGATCCTCCAAAAATTAAAGCGCCACATCCAAATGACTATGATGGATAGATAGTGCTCGTATCTCTGCAGGTGGAGGAAGACCTAGAGCTCTATGCCTCATCACTAACCCCTGCAGCAGTATTAGATGAAGCTTCAGAAGATGATATGATGTGACTTGGTCTAGTCAAAATATATCTTCCCACTGTATCTGATGTGATGGAGGTGGCTACAGAAGAAATCTATCCTATCCTGTCCACTACCTCCCTCTGAGAAGTAATGACCACTCTATTTGTAGTATCAACCATCACCAATGCCATTGTCGGAGTCCTCTGCCCAACCAGCTCTCTAGAGTATGTACAACTTGATCATCCCTATGATACTGATAATGGTCTGTAACTCTACCACATCCCTGAGTGTAATATCCAGGAAGATCTAAATAGTTGACCCTAAGTCCCAAACGGAACTCAACGTACAACTGTTGTGCAAAATATAATAGAATTTGGTTGTTATTAGGATAACAACCATGCACTCCAAGAAAAATGAGGGTATATCATGCATGCAATCTTTGGAATCTCACACCATGTAACCTGATATGCCCTCACCTTCGGCTTCCCCTCATAAAATGGGAAACCTCTCGTTTGATGATTTCCTTGGGGACACGACTCTGGACCGTCTACAAGGAAACATCACCCGATACCTTAGCTCTCAACTCTCAAAAAATACTGTCAACAAACTGTGGTGTGAAGGAAGAGTGGGATCTCAATCTAGCATTCATATCCTCCAAACTCCTCAATAAGTGATACAAATATCTTTGTATATGCAACCTGGTTTTGATGTATGGATGGACTCTCTAAGTCGATCCATCTCTACTTGGATAGTCTAAAAAATAGTTGTCAGATCTGGAGTGCGAGGTGCATCCTGAGATGGTACATCATGTGCTAGTACACCCTGAGTGGCCATCTAGATGTAACATGTCAAAGCTAAGTGTTAACAATTAAGTACTTGATTACATGTTATAACTACATGTAAAATGGAAACAAATATCTGAATATATTTAAAATTAGTCCTATTAGGTCTTAATGGTTCATATTAGGTCTTAAGTGGTCTTATTAGGTCTTAAGGGTCCTAGGATGTACTAATTGGTTTTAATAGATCATATTAGTTCTATTAGGTCTTAAATCCAGTCTTACTAGGTCTTAAGGCGTCATATTAGGTCGTAAGCGATCTTAAGGGTCCTAGGATGTACTAATTGGTTTTAATAGGTCATATTAGTCATATTAGCTCTTAAGTCCATTCTTAGGTCTTAAGGGGTCCTATTAGGTCTTAAGGGTCCTAGGATGTACTAATTGGTTTTAATAGGTCATATTAGTCCTATTAGGTCTTAAGCCCAGTCTTATTAGGTCTTAAGGGGACATATTAGGTCTTAAGTGGTCTTATAAGGTCTTAAGGGTCCTAGGATGTACTAATTGGTTTTAATAGGTCATATTAGTCCTATTAGGTCTTAAGTCTAGTCTTATTAGGTCTTAAGTGGTCTTATTAGGTCTTAAGCCCAGTCTTATTAGGTCTTAAGGGGTCATATTAGGTCTTAAGTGTCCTAGGATGTACTAATTGGTTTTAATAGGTCATATTAGTCCTATTAGGTCTTAAGTCTAGTCTTATTAGGTCTTAAGTGGTTTTATTAGGTCTTAAGGGTCCTAGGATGTACTAATTGGTTTTAATAGGTCATATTAGTCCTATTAGGTCTTAAGTCCATTCTTATTAGGTCTTAAGGGGTCCTATTAGATCTTAAGGGTCCTAGGATGTATTAATTGGTTTTAATAGGTCATATTAGTCCTATTAGGTCTTAAGTCCAGTCTTATTAGGTCTTAAGGGGTCATATTAGGTCTTAAGTTGTTTTATTAGGTCTTAAGGGTCCTAGGATGTACTAATTGGTTTTAATAGGTTATATTAGTCCTATTAGGTCTTAAGGGGTCTAAGATGTACTAATTGGTTGTAATAGGTCATATTAGTCCTATTAGGTCTTAAATTCAGTCTTATTAGGTCTTAAGGGGTCTTGTTCTAGGTCTTAAGGATCTTAAAGGTTCTTAAAGAGTTTTATGTCACAGTAGGGGTCCTAAAGGAACCTAGGGTGTACTAATAGTCCTAAAGGGTCCTAGGATGTACTAATTGGTTTTAATAGGTCATATTAGTCCTATTAGGTCTCAAGTCTAGTCTTATTAGGTCTTAAGGGGTCCTATTAGGTCATAAGTGGTCCTATATTCTATGTCTTAATGATCTTAAGGGTTCTTAAAGAGTTTTATCTCACAATAGGGGTCCTAAAGGAACCTAGGGTGTACTAATAGTCCTAAAGGGTCCTAGGATGTACTAATTGGTTTTAATAGGTCATATTAGTCCTATTAGGTCTCAATTCTAGTCTTATTAGGTCTTAAGGGGTCCTATTAGGTCTTAAGTGGTCCTAGATTATATGTCTTAAGGATCTTAAGGGTTCTTAAAGAGTTTTATGTCACAATAGGGGTCCTAAAGGATCCTAAGGTGTACTAATAGTCCTAAAGGGTCCTTGGATGTACTAATTGGTATTAATAGGTCCTATTAGGTCAAGTAAGTGGTCTTATTAGGTATTAAGCATCCTAGGATGTACTAATTAGTTTTAATAGGTCATATTAGTCCTATTAGGTCTTAAGTCTAGTCTTATTAGGTCTTAAGGGGTCCTATTAGGTCTTAAGTGGTCCTATTATAGGTCTTAAGGATCTTAAGGGTTCTTAAAGAGTTTTATGTCACAATAGGGGTCTTAAAGGAACCTAGGGTGTACTAATAGTCCTAAAGGGTCCTAGGATGTACTCATTGGTTTTAATAGGTCATATTAGTCCTATTAGGTCTCAAGTCCAGTCTTATTAGGTCTTAAGGGGTCCTATTAGGTCTTAAGTGGTCCTAGATTCTATGTATTAAGGATCTTAAGGGTTCTTAAAGAGTTTTATGTCACAATAGGGGTCCTTAAGGAACCTAGGGTGTAATAATAGTCCTAAAGGGTCCTTGGCTGTACTAATTGGTATTAATAGGTCCTATTAGGTAAAGTGGTATTATTAGGTATTAAGGGTCCTATGATGTACTAATTGGTTTTAATAGGTCATATTAGTCATATTAGGTCTTAAGTCTAGTCTTATTAGGTCTTAAGGGGTCCTATTAGGTCTTAAGTGGTCCTATTCTAGGTCTTAAGGATCCTGAGGGTTCTTAAAGAGTTTTATGTCACAATAGGGGTCCTAAAGGAACCTAGGGTGTATTAATAGTCCTAAAGGGTTCTTGGATGTACTAATCCAGTAAATTAATAGGTCATATTAGGTCTAAAGAGTCCTAGGTATTCTTAAAGAGTTCTAATAGGTCATCTTAGGTGTTTTAAAGGGCCCTACTTGGGTTCTTAAATAGTTTATGTCACAATAGTTGTCCTAAAGGGTCCAAAGGTATACTACTTGGGTCCTCTAAGTGTCTTAAAGGGTACTAGGATGTACTAAGGCTCGGTCCTCCTAGGATAATATTTTAACATCTAACTCTACATGAACATATATATACATGTAACTCTAAAACATATGTACATGAGAGAGAGAGAGAGAGAGAGAGATTCCTAATGTTTTCTAACATTTTCTACTACAGTTTCTAACGTTTTGTAAATATTTTCTAACATTTCCTAACATTCTACTATAATTTTCTATCATTTTCTGACATTTTATAACATACTAAGTTACAATTTGATAACATTTGCTTACATTCTATTATGATTTTCTAATATTTTCTAATGTATACTAAGTTACGATTTTCTAATATTTTCTAATGTATATTAAGTTAAATATTTTTAATATTTTCTAATGTATACTAAGTTACAATTTTCTAATATTTTCTAATGTATACTAAGTTACAATTTTCAAATATTTTCTAATGTGTACTAAGTTACAATTTTCTAATATTTTCTAATATATACTAAGTTACAATTTTCTAATATTTTTCTAATGATATACTAAGTCAAAGTTTTCTAATATTTTCTAATGTATACTAAGTTACAATTTTCTAATGATATACTAAGTTAAAATTTTCTAATATTTTCTAATGTATACTAAGTTACAATTTTCTAATATTTTCTAATGTATACTAAGCTAAATTTTTCTAACATTTATTCTACGATTTTTTAATGTTTTCTAACATTTTCTAGCATGCTACTATGATTTTCTAGCAGTACTACTACAATTGTCCAACATATTCTAACATTCTACTATGATTTTCTAATATACTAGTAATTTTCTAACATATTCTAAAATTCCACTAAGATTTTCTAACATTTCTACAAACTAAACATTATTTAAAACAAATAACTAGCTAAAATAAATAAATAAACATATAATTTATAATAAAAAATGAGAAAAATGTGTGTACCTGATACTGCTAACAATGAAAAGAGGTCAAAAATGCTCGTGACGTGTTGATGTCGTACTGGATGTCACTGGTTCGCTCTAAACCCTGGGTCCACAAAATCACCAACAGTTAATGGTAAAAATGAAATGGGTTGCCAAAAATTTATTGAAAATCCAGTGATAAATGGCTTTGCGTGAAGGGGAATTCGTGCGAAGTACCCTAGGTGGGGTACTTCGAGCGAAGTCTCCACTTCGCGCGAAGTACCTTACATGGGGTACTTCATGCGAAGCCCATTAACCCCTTCGCGCGAAGAGGGTACTTCGCACAAAGTCATCGAAGGACCGATTTCCTTTGTCCCGAAAAGTGGGACACACTATTGTAAGATCACCCACCCTTAATGTTACCAGATAAGATCTCAAGGAGGGAAAAATTAACTCTGTAAGATAAACCAAAATATTTCCAAATTTTTGTAGCAAAAGGACAGTCAAAAAATACATGAGTAGGAGACTCTGGGAGTCTACAGAAGCTACAAATAGAAGGGTCCTCACTGGGTAGTTTGAGAGGAAGTTTATGCAAGAGAAGCCGCCAAAGGAAGCACTCAATTTTTGGTTATGCAAGGGAAGTCCACATATTGCAGAAGATTTTGGTCCACTCAATAGATTCAAGACAAAGGTTCCAGCAGGCATTCACATGGGAGAAAATGGAGGAATCATTAACTAGGAGGGCATACATCTGTTTAGATTTGATCTTGGGCAGAAAGGTACCATTCGACCACTTAAAAAGAAGGTGGAAATTGTGGTCTACATAATAATCATTAGGAAGATTAAGGTCTTTACATGCTTCTTTAAAAATAGAAAAAGTTCTAAACTGAGGTTGGTAGGTCAAATTGAACTTTCAATTCTTCCCAACCAATAAGTGTTTCATTTTGGATAATATCAGCCATATAGGAAATTCCCTTTTCATTACATTGTCTAGGTGAGCATCCTTGTAGTAATGCAAGAGGTTTCTCTTTGTATTTCAAATTCCACCATATAGATCTATTGCCACAAATCATATTATTGTCATGAATCGCCTTATTTTCCGTAATATATTTTTTAACATAATCCCAACCTTTGCATATTAATTTGAACATTGCTAATCCTTGCACTTTCTAATCAAATTCTCGTGTAAGGATGTCATTAAGTGATAAATTCGTCCATTTCTTTCATTTCTTAGGATAAACTCTTATAATATTATTTCTTATCAAAATATTCTATGGTTCATCTCCCTCCAAGCATTTTATAATCCATTTAGTGGCAAGAGATATTTCTTGAATCGTTAGGTCCTTCAGACCTAATACCCCAATTTTATTCTTTGTGGTACACCATTCCCATCTCACAGCATGCCCTTTTTTTATTACCCCTTCCATCAAACCATAGATAGTCCCTTATGATCTTTTGGAGAGTATTAAACTAGTAGTGACAAAACAACCAAGCTGAGGAGTAATAGATCGAATAGGACTTGAAAGAATTTTTTGACAAACTTGCACTCTTCCTGCCATGGATAGATATTGGCTATCCCACTTGTGTAACTTCTTTTCTACTCTTTTCTTAACCCATTCCCACATTGTTTTCATAGTTTGGCTTATGGAGAATCGGATGCCTAGATATTTGACTTGGTACTTTGGTCCCTCCCATCTAAATCTCCATTGGGATAACCATAGTGGAGGTTCCTTTGTCCATCCTAAGAAGATGAATTTCTCCATTGAAATCTTAGTACCTGAGGTTGTGCAACACTAGTCCATCTTATTCATAAATGTTATCAGATTCCCAACCTCTAGCCGTAGTACCAGTGTTGTATTATAAAAAAATTGCACATTGATAGCTTCTTTACCTTCTAGAATTTGTATTCACTTGAATCTCGATAGGAGTAAATCATTTGAGATTAGATATCTTACTGCATCCGCAACTATTAAAAATAGGGCTAGCGCAAGAGGACGTCCTTTCCTAATAGATCTAGTCAATTCAAAACTATATGATCTAACGCCCTTTACTTCCACCTTGGCCAAAGCACCAGTCATCAAAGTTTGGACCATTCTACAAATTCCTTTGAAAAGCTTAGTGCTTCCATCATCAAATAGATGAAGTCCCACTCAATTCTGTCATAGGCTTTCTCGTAGTCCAGTAGAAGCATACATGCTCGTTGATTGGTTTCTTTAGCCCAATCCATGGCTTCCCATCATGTAACCAAGTTCTCCAAAATGTACCTGCCCTTAACAAACCTAGTCTGATTGTAATTAATAATGTTGGGAAGAACCTCTTTAAGTCTAGTATCCAAGGCTTTGGCCATAATTTTGTATGAAACATTAAGAAGTCTGATAGGTCACTAATTTTTTATCAGGGACCTATCACCCTCCTTGGGAATAAGCTTGATAAGTCCACTATTAATCTCTCCTCCTAAGGTTCCTTGTACAAAGGCTTCCTCATACACCTCTAGCAGATCTTGCCCAATCCAATCCAAAATTTTCCTATAAAATTCTATAGGTAGACTATCAGGTCCAGGGGCCTTATCTAGTGCCATTTGTTTTATAGCACCATTAATTTCCTCTAAAATGATAGTCTTGCTGAGAAATTTTAAGTCTTCTTCCCCCACTCTAATAGGAACAACTTGTTTGATCTTATTTCTAGCTTCTACCATCTTTTCCCCACTATTCTCCAAGAATAGTTTTTGATAAAATTGTGCAAAAACTTGGACAATACTCTTTTGGTCCTCAATTTTAGCCCCTTCTCCCCAAATCTCCTCAATCCTGACCTTGGGTTTTTTTTAGAGGAGGTTAAAAAAATGTTTTGAACCCTTATCTCCATGCTCCACCCTCTTACTCCTAGATCTGATATTGACTCCTATGAGCTTATCATTTTGCACCCTTTTGAGAGCATCTTTAGTTTCTGTTAATTTAGATGCAACCTCTTTAAAGGAGGGATTTTATCGCATAAAAAATTGTGTCCTGGAAAGATCTTCATGAAGTGTTTTGTAATGTTCCTAACCCCTGCTGGACTGGCCGACTGGACCTTAGTTGACGTATTGGAGGTGCAGGTTGTACGGAGGGATGGACTGCACAGACTGGCCGTATGGTGGAGGTAGGTAGGCCGTACGATGGAGGTAAGTAGGCCGTACAGATGGAGGAAGGTAGGTCATACAGATGGAGTTGCAAGCAGTACGAATGGGGTTGCAGGTCGTACGGGGTAGATGAAGAAGGCCGTACGGATGGAGTTTCAGGCTGTACGGATGGATTTGCAAGGCGTACAGATGGATTTATAGGTTGTAAGAGGTGGATGATGTAGGCCATACAGGGTGGATGTCTTGGTATCACTACAATGCAATTACTTAGCAATTCGCAAGAGATGTTAACAGGTGCACAAAACAATGAAGTATCAAATATCAAACAATTGCCAAAAGATTATATTATGAATTGTTTAGGCTTAGAATTGTCACCCTAACTTAGGCATTAGGGCTACACGACAATTCCATCCTCACAATGGAAACCTTCTATAGATGTAGGTAGACTATGTCTGAGAAGGAGTCTCCGGATTCTAGGCCAGCTCCTATTGAATTTAGGATATCACCTCTTGATTTGTAACTTAATGGGAAAAGGGAAGAAGGAAACTTTAAAACTGGAAATAGATAGGGGTGATACACCAAGAATGAATTCAGACTTTGCAAAAACATGAAACTTCAATCGTAACTCACAAATGAAGATATTAACACCCTGAATCTCTACTCAACATATAGGTTAATAGATGCATGCTATCAGGGTTTTACGACAAACAGCTTGGATAATTAACAAACATACATTTCTCATACAAGGCCTTGGAGCAATTGATTATCTTGAGAAGGAACATAAATCTACTCACTTCCTTTAGATAATAAATGATTTGACACTTGTTAGAAAAGATGAAAACAGGATGCAATATCGAAACAAATTCACAAGTATGAGTCAAAATATCTGGTTCATTCCTTCAAAAATCTGACTAAATGATTACAAAAATGGCCTTCCAAAGCACTTAGGAACGATATGTTCACTATATGCCCTCTCTCCAAAATCTGCAACCAAAATGGATACAAAATGCATGATAAAGTGGTATAGGAACAAAATAGCTCACTAAAACCTCTTCTCCACCCAATCTGAACCCCTAACTATGAAGTAAAAGGTCCACTAAATATCCCACATGGCTAATCTTGAAAATGACATCTCCCTCCAAAACCCTCCTCCAAACAGAAAGATCATCCTATTTCAAAGGCCTAAACAATGCCTAAAAGTTAGCCTCCCCAAGTCCCCCCCCAAAAATGGCATATCCCTAAATCTGAGGCATGATTAGTGCCCTAAAATATAGCCCCTAAAGGCTCATTTCAAAAATGGGATAACCTATGTTGGCATTTTAAAAGATTTACATCCTTTTTACATAATTACCAACTTTGTATCAAAGAATAT
>MU226612.1:209943-223637 GCA_018584345.1 Thuja plicata
TTGTGTGATTTGATGGACTAATAAATTGAATTTCAAACATGAGAAAGGTTTCTTGAATGAAAATATTAAGTCCCTTTCAATCAGATATCAGACCTGTTCAAAATTGAAAACATACACTACAATAGATTTTAGAAGTGAAAGGTTTCAAGTTTCAAAACACGTCCCTTTAACACTATCTTATAGTGAGTGCTGATTTATGTTTTATTGTTACATTTATTACTTCAGATTGATATGCAGATACAAGTAGATAGCTGATGTATGTAATTCTTTCCTTGCATTGCTTAGATCCATCAGGATCTAACCATTTTCCTTTTCTCTCTTTCATGCAGATATTTGCCCTAAGAACCTGAATGATGATGGAGACTCGGGAGTGACCTAGATGCAGATGAATACTTGACAGAACCACTAGCAGATAGAAGACACAAACACAAGACAATGCATGGGACCCCTATTCCATACCTCAGTTGTTTACTTTTATTTGCAATGTACTATGTTTATTGAAACATGAAATATGAATCAAAGGACATTTGTACTACATTCTTATGAATGCACAATGTATTGATCAATGATGAATTTTGAATGTGTAATAATTTGATCAATACTTAGAGTACATAAAATGAAAATCTGATAATAAATGTAGTAAGTGAATGCAAAATCATCAAAAACTGTAAGATAGTGTTAATTGGGTAACATGAATATGCAAAATTCTCTTTTAGTGCCTATTTTGTTGTATGATTGGATTTTGGATAACAGTAATGATGTCCAGGTTCCTATGGTTCCCTACAATTGAAGCATAGCTTCCTCCTTCTGAGATCTCGTCGGGTAGCCTCATCCAGTAGAGGTCTCTTTGGTGGAGGTCTTTTGTCCTTTTTCTTTAGGAATAAGGGGTGGTTTGGACTATGCATAATTCCTGGAGGAGGAGGAGGAGGAAGATGTTGACATGTCACGTTCCTTCTTGATTGCCTCTATGTGTGATGGGATTGAACCCCTTCACCCATCCTCTCAAAGGTTCTACCAACCCATCCATGAATAGCATGACCAATCATCTCTCTGAAATATGAGTTACCAAGACTAATAATCTTTGAAATTCTGTAATGAAATTGTCCACTGTACCTGTTTGTTTCAACTGAGCCAAATATTTTAAATTAAGCTCTGTATATCTTCCATCAAAACTATCCATTAATCTCTCAATGATATTAGCATAGGAGGTTATCTGATCATGGCCCAAAGTGACCATGTCATGATGCCACCATTCATGAGCTAACCCTTCCAGATGTAGGGCCACAAATTTTATGGCTTCGTCCTCCGGCATAGGGTTGAGATGGAAATAGTTGTCGGCCTTCTATACCCAATCCCTAGCTGTGGTGGAACCAGAACCATCAAAAGTTGATAAATTAACTTTTTCGATCTTTCTCTTAAGATTGTCGTTATAGTAGCCACCCTAATTGTTGCAGCTTGAATATCTCATTCTCAGATCTACATAATCCTTGTAGGTTATATCCCCTTCTAGATTTGCATTCCTCCAGTCCTCCCGAAGTTCATCTTGCATATCTTGGAATATAGGTGGTTCTCTGTGTTGTGCTTCTATTCAAGGGGGGAAGGTGGGCATTGACAGTCGAGAGTGTGTTGGTTTGGGGTTTGCCCTACTTGCAATAGAATTGTCACTTTGCACATTTTTCTATGTGGATGCTTTGCCTTCAGCGAATTTTCATAATGTCTCCTCCGTGAGTCACTGAGTGTCATTGATCTGTATTTGGTTTCTAGAGAGCTCTCTTAGCAATGCCATGACTTGAGCAAAAGGATCGTGTTGATCTTCCATTCTATCAACCGAATGATATCTGTTCCTTCTCCTGGTATATACCTGCATTCAAACCCACAAGATGGAAGAATCACCAGCTCTGATACCAGTGTAATGTTCCTAACCCCTGGCAGACTGGCTGACCGGACCTTAGCTAGTGTACTAGAGGTGCACATCGTATGGAGGGATGGACTGCACAGTCTGTCCGTACGATGGAGGTAAGCAGGCCATACAGATAGAGGAAGGCAGGCCATACAGATGGAGTTGCAGGTCGTACGGATGGAGTTGCAGACCGTATAGATGGGGTTGCAAGTTGTACGGGTTGGATAATGTAGGTTGTGCAGATGGAGTTACAGGTCATACGGGGTGGATGTCTTGGTATCACTGCAATCCAATTACTTAGCAATTCACCAGAGATGTTAACAGGTGCACAGAACAATGAAGTACCAAATATGGAACAATTTCCAAAAGATTATATTTTAAATAATGAAGTACTTCAGATTCGCCATATCTGATACAAGAAGAACAAAAAGAGTAGGGTGAGGGTTGAATCCCACCGAAACTACTACAGGCCAAATAGGGAAGGTCTTTCACTTCCGAAGTGGCAGACTAAAATTCACAATAATAATAATAATAATAAAATATCAAAACTCAACATGATAAATACATCATACATGCTGGTCATAAATACCCATCGGACAAACTCCTCAGGTGTACAAATAAAGCCGACATGACACACTAACACCTATGCTAAAATAAAAGATGGGTCTGGGATAAGCTAAATCGACCGGATCCCAAATACAAGTTTATTTTATTTATTTAATAACTGGGAAATTACATTTTTCTTCCAATCATCTAGCATCCCTAGCCCTTTTCCCTCCAATTTTTTGAAACAAAGACTCCAACTTGAGGTGTTTTGGCCCATCTACTCCTTGCATTACTATGTTTCACCATTTCTCTGTTGTACCATCTGATCATATACACAACACTATAGATTCTTGCCTCATCCAACAAAGAGGTGTTAAGGCATAAATATTTGTCTCGAGGGAAACTCTTAACAGTAGATCTACTAGGAGTGAATCTGGAAGCAGTGGAGTGATGGTATGATAGTGTATAGGGGATCGCCTTAACCAGTATGTCGGTATCATCTTTCTGACAATTGAAGAAATCATGATAAAAATAAAATCTTTCAAGTCTAGATTAGATCCTTTTGTCTCCTTTTTGAAAGTTGCACCAAGTATACCAAATTTCTTTGTGGTCATTTTTGCACCCACTAAGTGGGTCAAGGAGTCTATTTTTTCCAATAATCTTGTTCCAAAAGAACTGTTCACTACCCTTCCACTCCAATCTATTACCCCCATCTTATCTTGAGAGTTCACAACCATGTTAAAATATCCTCCCAGGATCCAGGGGACTTCCTCTAGTTGATATAGCCTTTTCCATAATTCGGTTCTCTCATTATGATCATTGCAGGCATATACTAAACATATTCCAAATTCCCTACCTTTATATTCAAGGATCAACCAAACTGCTCTATTAGATGGTGAAGTTCCCCATCTGGAGACAAGTTTGGCCTAGTGAGGGCTTATGAGAATAGATGTGCCCCCTCTCCCTCTTTTATGTGTGGTAGAGAAGGTGGTGGCTTCTCTCCAAATTCATTTAAGGGAAACATCAAGTGTGAAAGTGGTATCTTTTACTTCTCGCAACATCAAAAAATCAAATCCTTTATTTGATCTCAAAAATATCTGCACTATATACTTCCTATCTGAGGATTTCAGTCCTCTCACATTCCAAGATGAAACCTTAATGTCTATAGAAGTTATGAATAAGAGTCCATGATAGTCCTAAAGCTTGAGTAGCATTTAGGAAAATTATTACTATTATTGTTTTTGGTCTCCTTTTTATTGACTGAGCCTATAGGTCTTCTCCTTTTTCCCTTGCCTTCTTTGGGTCCAATGTTTTCTTCTCCTTCTACTAGGTTCTCAAAGTTAACGAGGGAGTTAGGTATTCTGTGATTTCTCTTGATTTTTCTAGAGTTGAACTTAACATCCCATGGGCTATCAAAAAATGGGATGATTGCCCAATCCTTATTCACACCACTTTCACTAAAAATCTCCTTGAGGGATAAATTAGCCTTCTAATAAGTTGCAGCAAGATCCCCCCCTTGCTAACATCCTCCACCCTAGAAGGGACATTAAGGTGTGAGTGGGTAGAGGGATTGGGTAAAGGGAGGGTGTTGTCAATCAGGATTGCACCCGTGATGCAAAGTGTGAAACCTCACAATCCTTTCAGAATATGGAAACATTCTTACTGATGAGAACGAGAATGAATCTCCGGATCATAGGTCGGCTTCCTCCTTGTGATCACCTAAACTAACTTTAGATGGGGAAAAAGATAGAAAGATATGCTTTGAAAAATAAAACTATACTATGAAGGTGATACACCAATATTTAGTGTTGTAGCAAAACTCAGGAGATATTTCAGAGAGGAATGACACAACGACCAACTAGACGAACCCTGCAATAATAACTCTATGATAGGCTCTTTTATCACTAATAAAGAGGAAACCTATAAAGTTTTCATAGTTTAATCACTGGATTTAGAAAACACAGTCACAAATTTGCACAATGGGCCATCATATTCAGCATCAAAACTTGAAGGAAAATTGATTCAACAAAGGTATATAACACAATAATTAAAATCAACACTTCACAATCAAACAATAACTCAAAAATATAGCTGGAAGGAATCAAACTCTATATAAATCTCCAAAAAACTTGCTACATATTGCTCCAGTACAATAATGCTCACTTTTTGCAATATGCCAAAAGTGAGGCAAAAAGAAAGAAGTCCCCTCAAAAGAGGTGAAAATACAAGATATAGGCCGAAGAACTCCAAGGGTCAGATTCATGAGAAAACCTCACAAAATGAGGAACCAAACTATCAGAAACCTGAGTCCCGCTGATCAACAAATTCCACCAAGCCATGCACAACTGAAGTGCCACTCAAAACTACCCCAAAACTGCTCAAGATCCTCTAAAATCATGCAAAAATAGTGGGGGTTGGATATGAGGAGAAATCCCACTGAAATAGGGATAAAACTAAAGGAAACTATGACCAAACTGCTAGAAAAGGGCCCCAAACTGATGACAACTGATAGATAACTCCAAAACAACTCCAACTATGCTCCAAAGTGATGTAAACAGATCTGAACTGCCCCATAACTGATCATGAACAGAAACACCTCTCCTTGAGTGAGCATGAGACCAACAGACAACTGACGACAACCCCTAGAAAATTGAGAGACAACCTAAGGCAAACTCCTAGACAAAATCTCCTATTTTCACTTAAGATAATTAATAATTATTGTCTTATAACTGTGACAAATAATTATTATTATCACAATAAAGATGTGCAAAAACTCCTCTCTAAGACTCATTTATTCATTTATTAATTATTAATTGATAATATTTTAATATATTAAAAAAAAGATATATTAAAATATAGTTTAATAATATTTAATAAATCAATAAAAACCTCCAATTTATTCACTTATTAATGCAAAATGTATCTTAATATACTTAATTTTTAAAAGTAAAATAGATTACACTATTTTAGTATTTACTTAAAATTAAATATATGAAGATACATTTATTAATACAAAATAAATCAAAAAGACAAAACCAATTAAAAGAATTCAAAATTCATACTTTATTTAAAATTAATATAAATTAGCATAACAAAATACATAATTTAATGAATATCTTTATAAACGATATCATTCAATCACATATTTTGTTATGTTAGTTAATATCATTTTTATAATAAAATATGAATTTTGAATAAACTCTTAACTAAACAAAAAGTAATACTTTCATTAAATTCAAAACTTATAAATTAAAGAATATCATAATAAATAATATTCATTAATTTATAAGTTTTGAATTTAATGAATATTATTACTTTTAAGCCTTAGCTTAACCCCTAGTCACAAACTCGATACCTATATTAGCTGGCTAAAGCAAAAGACTAAGCAAAACTAAGGCAAAAGCCTTTCTATGCTACGGGTCACATAGGGTAAAAACCCTAAAGTGATTCATTTATCTCATTCACCTTGCCTTGTTGTTGTTGTCTTCTCTGGCCACCGTCTCCAAGGGTTTGGAATTTGACCCTGCTGTTGTCACCTCTCTTCTAGGCTCTCTCTGCATTTTAAATGAAAGAAAACTTTTTGTTCCTCTTACGTTGCAATATTTTCCTGGAGATTTGTTGCTTTAGATGAGGCAAAGCTATGAATATTTGGAAGCATTTTTTTCCCAAAACACTTCCTCATTTTCGCTGGAAATTACTGCTCTTTTATTTCATGCGCTGCTCTCTTCATTGCTTGGTAAGTTTTAAAAATGTCCTACCTCCTCCATATACAAGATTTTCTTTGGAGAATAATGGGTATTTCAATGTTGTCGTTGTAAAATTCTTCTGCGTTTAAATTCTCCAACTACCTCTTTCATTCTGTAGCACGTAGGGTTTCCTATTTAACATTGAAATAAAGAACTAAACTCTAAATTTTCTATATGTGCATCTCCACGTGGGTGTATTTTAAAACTCTGTTAAGACACAAAATTCAACTCATGTGGAAAGAATTAGCATATCCGCGCCTATTGAGGACTTCACAGTTGGATTCCTTCATGCTGCAATCTTTTAGAGGGCTTTGCTTCTTTTAGGAATCGCAACCATCTTATATTTTATGAGGGTTTCACTCAAACTTCAGCCAAAATAACAAGAGCCTCGAGAACTTCCATTGGAGCATGACCATCTTTACTTTTTCTGTTTAGACTCTCTACATATTGAAGGCTGCCATACATTCATTCTCTGTCACTACTATATGTTCACTATGGCTTCAGTTTGGAGGTCGTAATTGTAGAACAAACCTCCGTGCTTGTTCTTTATTTGCCACAATCTCATACTATGGTCTCTGTAAATAATAAAACCCTCTATGCATTTGACTGTGGCCATAGGGATTTGTCTGCAACTAATATCACTTCATAGTATTCTCTGATTGTTGTAACATGGGTTTGAAATAGTTGTTAATTCCTCTAGACTTGATCTTGTATTTCAAGGCTGCATTGGTGCTCACTACTGTTGCTACACAAATCTAGTATCACAACGTCCTGTATATCACAATTTTTGTTGAGATTGCTGACAACATTAATGATGAAATGTCTGCTAATCTGTTACCTTTCTCCTCCCATGAATGTCATCCTATTAAAATGCAATGCTCCCTTTGAATTACTTTGCATATGTGATTCAAAGAATGAAGTCCTTGTTGTTTAATGTTTGCACCTACTGTTGAAGACCATTCATATGCTTCTTTGATGTATTTTATCCTCTGTTCTCTTGGAAAACAATATACTCCTTTCTATTGCATTGGCACTGTCTTGCCACATATTTTGAAATGTGATTTTCCCTTAAACCACCGATGATAATGAAATGTTATTGTATATGCACAAAACTATTGAATACCACCTCTTGGGGTATTTTTCCATACCATTAGGATATTATATTTATTTTCCTTTTCACTCATGATTACTGTTCATTGTTCCAAAATGTAACAACAAATACAAATCTGTGAATTCTCATAATAGGCACTTGTACTAGTTTATCTGTATTAGATTTAGAATTCATGAATTGATTGAACATGAACACCTTGCATTCCTTTTGAACATACTGTTGATAATTGCTAACATGAATCATTGTGAATTGCATCATATATCTGTACCTGCACATTTAAACAACCTGTTAGATAAAACATGATGATCTGATTGTTTTCATTTAGCTTCTCCTTCATAATGTTTTGACATAATGAATGTCAGAAGGTTTCATGTTAATCAAACATGTCCCTTCAACAACATGGGTCTTTAAATCTGCTCAATTATTCAGCCATAAGGTCCCATGTCTGAAACTTATGCATTTGCCCTCAATAGCCTCCTCAAATATTTGGCCTTGGCCTCTTGATATCTCAGTTGGAAGGTTCCATGCGTATAATAAATGTATGTTCCTTCAACAACCTATAATGTCTTCATACATGTTCCTGCACATTGAAAAACTATTAATAAAAACACGTGCTCTTTTATGCACTATTCTGAATATGTATCTGTCTTGATGTCATGCTTAGAGATAGGTGTTAATTTCATCATTGCTTAGTCTATTTTAGACTAACACCCTCTCTTCCATATCTTGCAGGCACTTCCAGTATGTAGGCCCTCTTCAACCAGCCAACCAAGGACACTCAACAACCTCATCCATCATTCCATCCAGGCAATGATGGAATCAACCCTATCTTTATCTTAACTTTTGTATATATGCATGTTCATTCTTATTTCTTGCATTGATTTTAAGAGCTTTCCCATGGCTTGTGTGGAACCCATTCTGTATATTCATTTACAAATGAATAAAGAACTCTTGATTGAAAATACATTTATATTTTACTTGTAAAATGCATTTGCACATTAAAGAAATGTTCTCTTTTTCTGCATTTTCCCTTTTAGCATAAAGTAATTAATCATGAATGCTCCAAAAATAAAATATACCAAATGTACCTTTCACCAACGCTATCTAAGCTTTGCCAATTTGAGCATGATGCAAAAATTGGTAACAGAAGGTAGAGGAAGGGATAGGGGGTTGCAGGAATGACAGTTAATTCATAATCATTCAATGAATTTCTACTGGAAGGAGCTCTATTTTTACTGCCACTCTATTCTTCTGAGGTATCCATGTCATCTCAACAACGCTCATTATTCCCCATCTCCCCTTCTTCTTGCACACTCTCTCTATCAATTGCCTTCTTATTGTCACTTTTGTCATAGAGAGACTTGTCAAGAGGGGGGTGTGTTCAACAAGTCTTTCATTGCTATTTCCTCTCCTCTCGAAGGGTCCATCATTTCTCCTAATCTTATCCATAACCAATTGTTGAGCATTTTTAAACTTGCATCTATTTCTTCTTTTTTTGTAGAGGAGGATTCTTTTCTTCAATCTCGTTGTTACTTCTTTTCCTAGTTCCTCCACGGAATCCCTTTCAAAACCAAGAGAAATGAAAATTTTTTCAAGGCTTAATTTGATAGGATTAGGATCAACCATGTTGCATTCACCAAAATTAGGGGAAGGGTTAGGGAGGGATCGATAGTCTGAGTCATGGAAGAGTAAGGTTGGTAAGAGCTAGGGAATTTAGGTAGGTCAATCTTTCCCTTACCTTTGGAGGCGGCTTGGGGTTTATATTTTGTAGCCAAAGGAGGGAAATTTCTCCTCCTATGGTTGTCTCTCTTGCAAAGGAATCATGAGTTCACTCCACCTATAAATTCCACCGAACAAGAGAAGAGACCATCCTTAAGATTAAAAACAAGGTTGTCAGGAATATTAACACCGAGTTTGATAGAAACCAAGACTCTAGCATCCATATGTGGGAGCAGGGCATTAGACTGATCGACGCGAATGGCTATACCCAATGACTCTAGGGCTTTTGGTAATACATTCCAAAGAAATGGAGGTATTCCTCTAATGGTTAACCACACAGGACATGATAATGCCATAATTTCTTCAAGATTGGCATTACTTGACCAACCTAGGGTATGAAAGTTACAAGAGCCAATATTCCAGAGTTGTTTATCAACCATAGCCTTCTAACTGGCTGAGTCGTTGAAGAAAATAATGAATAATCCTTTTTGAAGCATTCTGCAAGATAATTTAAACCCTATTTTCTTCCCTCACACTGAGTGGAGCAAATTATTCGTAAAATACGGGAAGGAATCTTATCAATATTTTGAGCAACAAGGAAAATAGCAGTATCTACAATCCTACATCTCTCTTCCTTAATCAAATTACACATATCTATGTTAGGAGAAATGAAAATGCGTTTGCAGACTAAAACCTTACCTCTTGGTCCTCTTTCGACTCCATTGCCTCCCTGGTCTTTGTCAATGAATCAGGCACCATCCTTGCAGATTGGGACACCCGACACCACTTGACTAAATGTTTTAATCTCCACGTCTCCGCTGCATGCAGTCTTAGGGTTAACTCTCTCTCCTCCTCTTGTTGCTTTAACAGAAGTAGATAACCCATTTTATGTCGAGCCCATATTACCTGGGCAATTTGGTGAGCATTAAATGTGCCCTACGTGCGGAGGGCCAAATTGGCAGCCACGTGCTCAATCTTGTTGAGCAAGTTGTAGAGCATATCCTTGTTCTACTACTTGCATTTTCTAGTGAGGCTCCATATAATCATTTTATTATATTATAATTATTACATAGTATATAGAAAACTAATAAATAATATTATATATGATTAGTATTATTTAATTGAAAATATATAATATTATAATTAAATTATTATTATTTTTCGTCGGTAACAAATTTTGACTGGAGCTTAGAACCAGTGGGGTCACAGTGAGGGACCCCATCCCCGTGGTGGAATTATAGATTTTTCTAGATCGCCAACACTTGAGCTGATAGTCGATGTGGTATTTGGTCATCCATCGATATGCCAACACCCTTGAAGGGATCTCCCTTTTTTCATCTATCCATCTGTCATCAACCCTTATCTCTCCGCTTCACCTATTACTCCACTAAACTCCTTATCACCCCGCTGCACCTTATCTCTCTCACAAATCCATCTAATCTCTCCGCAGCTTAAACACCTTATGCCTCCCGCCAGCTAATTTCCTTATAACTCCCACTAACTAATCTCCTTATGCCTCCCGCCAGCTGATCTCCTTATAACACCCACTGACTAATCTCCTTATGCGTCCTGCCAGCTAATCTCCTTATAACTCCCACCGTCTAATCTTCTTATGACTCCCGTCGGCATTTCTCCTTATCTCTCTCGCCGACTTTAAACTCCTTATCACTACAGTGCCGAGTAATCTCCTTATCACTCTAGTGACTAATCTCCTTATACCTCCCGCTGACTAATACTCCTTATCACTCCAGTGACTAATCTCCTTATACCTCCCACTGGCTAATACTCCTTATCACTCCTCACACACTGTTCTGACGCGCCAATACCCTCCCATCATCCAAACTACGGTCACCAACGCAGGAATTCTGTCAACTTCCTGGTCAAAGTCCTTCATGCCATTGTCTCCCGCGCCAAACCTTTTTACCACGTCCTTTGAGCTCCTCGACTATCATGCGCCCACACCAAATATGTCCTCGTCCATCGTGCACAGCTGTCTTCAGGTCACTTGAGGCAGGGGGATGCTCAAGCCAACATATCAACATGCTGAGACTCGAACACATGACCTCTCTCTTTTGAGGGTGCGCAACCACCGTTGCATTGTGGGGTGATCCCCATAAGTTAATTACTATTTATATCATAGATTTAATTCACATAATTTATAAAATACAAATGTAAGTTATAAATTATTAAGATTTGTATTATTAAAATTTATTATGTTATATACTTCTAGTGCGTACAATTATTTTATACTTTTGGATATTACTTTTCATATGTGACTAACTAATTGAATGTGGTATCTCATACTTACATGCTCTAGTAGTATTCATATCACCTACCTTCTTCTTACTTGTACTTTATCTATTTGAATGTATCATCTTTGAAATGTTAAAAATTTATGTAATTGCACCAAATACAAAATTCATGTGCAAAATAAACCATTTGCATGGTATTATATGGTTTTATAGTAAAATGAAAATTATCAAGCTCTTAACCCACTACAAAAAATTTATACTTCCCAAATATACTACAAACACTCGTAACTAAATACATAATTTTAGAGTTGTCTTTATTGATTTATGAAATCTATATCAATATTATTGGTTTTGAAAATGTTAAATAATACAATTTCAAATTACAACCAATGCTAGTCTAGTACTTTCTACTTCAAAAAGAGCAAAATAGATTTGCCAACATTTGGTTGGAACTATGCTGCAATGCAACCTTGTTAATATTAATTACAATAAATTTTTTAATAATATAGAACTATAATCATCTCGTGACAAGTAGGTGAGGTGGCTTGGGCAATGATTTTTCTCCCCACTGGTCTCAAGTTTAACTCCCCGAACCCGGTGTTTAAATAGTATGTGTAATGTACGAGACCTTGCCCATATGCCAAGGAATTAGTCTCGCGTCAGCTCGCCTCAAAATGAGCGTTGGGTTGGGTTGGGTCACAGGGATACCCTTAGTGACCAAAACATAATAATAATATAAAACTATAGTCATATTATTAGAAATATATATAATATAATATACTTATTATTAAATTATATATCAGTATTGGGGTTCATCAGATAGTGTGATGGTTAAGTGGTTGCATTGTCAATGGTGCAACTAAGGTTCAAATTCCTGCAAGGGAGATAATACATTAACTTACACTAAAAGTCTGAGCTTTTTAAAACAATTAAATTAAATTTCTCTTAGTTTTTCATTGGTCCATCACACTTTCCTAGGGTTTTTTATGAATTTTCTACATAAAATATTGGAATGAAAAAATTAGATGAAAGAAAAAAAAGATCATAAAATTTAATCTAATATTTTCAAACATTTGATGTAGATATTTGATGCAGGAGCATCTTGGGTCATTGACAATCCTGCACAACCAAAAAGATGTTTTGCTTTCAGTTCTTTAATTTGTTCTCTGTAGCTCGGGCTCTACTGCTCAGGCATGCTTGTCTCTATCACTCGGGTTCTGTTGCTTGGGCATGCTTGTCTCTGTTGTTCAGGCATATTTCCAGATGGATTTCGGTGATGCTTTACTGACGGATTTCGGTTATGCTTTACTGACGGGTTGCTGATTTTCGGTAACCATCTGCCCGAGACTGTTATTTTGGGAGTTGGATTTTTGGCCGACTTCTTCAATTAATTCCGATGGATTAATTTATTTGAGGTCTCTCATTGGGATATGTGTGGACCTAAATCTGGGTCTCTCTTATGGATTTGAGCGCCGACCTCTTGTGGTGGACTCTTTTATATATTTGGTTATATGTTCTTAGTTTAGGCATGATTCTTAGAGAAAGAAAGAAAATGTTTAGGTATTGAGATCGAAGGTCAGTGATCTCTGTGAAGATCTTATTGTAATTCATTGAATATATGGACGAAATCGGGAAGGCCTTACAACCCGACATGTAATGATTTTGATCAAGTTAATATAAAGGATCTCTGTGTTTTATTCTCACTCTGTTGTTTGACTTCCGCATTGTGTCTACAAACTGGTTTGGTAGCTGGGAGTGCCCTTGACCCCTCCTACTAACCCTCCTTGCATCAGGTGGTATTAGAGCATGGTGAGATCTAGTTCCTTCTTGAAACCCTAACCTTAGTTGATATTGTTGTGGGGTAGCAGATTGCAATCTGACCTACAATTGTAGAGGGAATCAAGATGGTTCGTGGGAGAGGAAACGTTGATCTAGGTCGAGCTGATATGCTTAGACAGATGGTTGCTAGTTTGGAAGCTATTGAGATAGCCCAACATAGAGGAAGACTATAAGAAGTATTAAAATAATGAAAACATAAACATGAAGTAATCCAAGAAAATGAAATGCAAGAAGATTTTACCATAAACCACAAGTGAGATAAAGATGTCAAGATCAACTATCAAGCATATGAGAAACTTCAAGAATCCAACAAAGAGCCAAGAGATTTTGGTAAGGGGAAAAACAAAGAAAAACCCCTTTGTGAATAAGAATATGGCAAAAAAACCTATGGATGAGAGCAATAAGCTCAATACAATAATGAGAGCAATGAGAGATTGAGAGAGAGAGGAGAAGATTATTGAAGCAAGTGTGTGAGAGACATCTCTTAAGTAGAGATGAGTGGAGGAGTTTGTATGTAACTCCCTTCTCCTATGGATGCCACATTCATATTGTGTGTGTGACAAATGTGTGATTCCTCTTAA
>MU226612.1:227659-238684 GCA_018584345.1 Thuja plicata
CATGCATCTTTTTCTGCTTGTGAAGCAGAGGTAGCTGGTTCAATAGCTGCATCTGTAGCAACTTCAAGTAAATGTTTAAATCAAAATAAAAAAGACACATGAGTTTTCCATTGATGATAATTAGAGTGTTGAGCTTGATTTTCGGGATTAAAGTAGACATGATAAATTGATCAAATTAACTTACACAACGTAAATAACAGTGTATATATAATGTGCAAGATTAAGAAAAAGAAGATTTACTTAATGTTAACTCTTAATATAAGAGGTAAATAAAGATTAAAAAAATTTAAAAATTTAATGTAAATGGTGAAACAATTTTTAAAGTAAGATAAAGATTAATTCTAACAAAGACATCTTGACGATGTTAGTGATGATGAAAATGAAGAGGTTCAAGGTGAAGCTGCACCTACACTTGTGATGAATCGGGAAGAAGAACGTTTCCTGAGAGCCTCGACAAGTTTGAAATCCACAACTCAGTTCAATCCTTCTGAGTACAATGGAAAATTGGATTCTGATGAATTGATTGACTGGATAACAAAGACGGAAAATTATTTTGAATATGAAAATATGGCAGAGGATAAGAAGGTGAAGATTGCAAGCACACAGATGAAAGGTCATGCATCCCTATGGTGGGAACATCTACAATTGGATCAGAAGAAGAAGAAGGGTAAAGACAAAATCAAGGTATGGGATAAGATGGTAAATAAATTGAAAGGCAAGTTTCTACCTTGTGATTATCAAATTAACCTAACTAGGAGAATGCAAAGCTTGAAGCAGAAGGATAATTCCGTGAAAGACTATACTGAGGAATTCTATAGATTGGACATCAGATCTGGACATGTTGAAGATGAAGTGGAAAGAGTTACAAGATACCTGAATGGCTTGAGAAGTTCCATACAAGATGAAATCAGTTTGGTCAAGATGGAAAGCATTGAGGAGGCATACCAATTTTCCCTAAAAGCTGAGGAAAAGTTGAATAGAAGATACGAACAAAGACAAAGAGGTAGAGGAGGTAGATTCCTTAGAGGAAGAGGTAGATCTCATGGTGAGAACAATAGATCTGAACCAGACAAGTCAATTTTGGACACATCTCAAGATAAAGGAAAGACTGAATGGAAAGGTGGAAATTTATACCGAGGAAGAGGTAATTACTCCAGAGGTGGTTATAGCAGAAAAGGATTCCAAGTTACTTGTTACAATTGTGGTGAAGAAGGACATAAATATTTTGAATGTACACATGCAAGCAAGAAAGGAAGTAGTAGCAGAAATGCATTGGTACAAGAGAAGTCACCAAATGAAGCTGAAAAGGAAGGAAATTTCATGATCTGAAGGATAATATGGAGTGAGAAGGATAAGCAAGATCCGACCAGGAAAAGTTTGTTCAAGACCAAATGTAGAGTTGCATACCAACTTTGGAAGGTGATTGTTGACAGTGGAAGCTCGGAGAATCTGGCATCTGAGGAAATGGTTGCAAATTTTTAGTTGGAGAGGATGAAACATCCAAAACCCTATCAGGACTCATGGATCAAGGATGATCATACATTAATGGTGAGGGAACAATGTTTTGTGAATCTACAAATTGGAAAGTATTATGATAAAGTGTTGTGTGATATTATGCCTATGGATTGTGGTCATATTTTGTTGGGTAGACCTTGGCAATATGATAGACATGCTATACATGATGGAAGGTTGAATAGATATTCTATTTGGGTTGATGGTAAGAAGCAAGTTTTGTTACCTTTGGTTGAATAATCTGTTGGTGAGATATGTATATCTATGAAAGTTTGTCTGATGGAAGGTAGACAGTTTGTTAAGGACTTGAAAAGAAATGATATCGGTTATGCTCTGATTCCTAACAAACCAAGTAAGAATAAAGAAGATGACATTCCTGCAAAAGTTGGAAAGTTGCTCACTGAGTACAAGGAGATAATTTCAGATAATGTACCTGATGGTTTGCCACCAATGAGAGATATCAGTCACTGTATGGATCTGATTCCTGGAGCTAGTTTACCAAACAAAGCACCACATCGGTTAACACCGACCGAGAATGAAGAGCTTAACCGACAAGTTCATGAATTGTTGAACAAAGGCTTGATCCGAGAAAGTTTGAGTCCATGTGCAGTACCTGCTGTATTGGCACCTAAGAAGAATGGAGAATGGAGAATGTGCACTGATTCCAGAGAAATCAATAAGATAACAATGAAGTATATGTTTTCTATACCTAGAATGGATGACATAATGGATTGTTTGAGTGGAGCAAGATATTTTACCAAAATTGATTTGAAGAGTGGATATCATCAGATCAGAATCAGATAAGGAGATGAATGGAAGACTTCTTTCAAGACAAAGGAAGGTTTGTATGAGTGGTTGGTTATGCCTTTTGGTTTAACTAATGCACCCAGTACTTTATGAGGTTAATGAATGAAGTTTTGAAGAAATTTTTGAATAAGTGTGTGATTGTATACTTGGATGACATTCTAATATTCAGTAAGACTAGAGAAGAGCATTTGATGCATATAAGACAAGTGTTGCAGAGATTGAAAGAGGAAAAGATGCCAATAAATCTGAAGAAATGTTCCTTCATGAAAGAAGAGCTTGTGTATTTAGGTTTTGTGATTTCAGCTGATGGTTTGAAGATGGATCTAGAGAAGGTTTAAGCTATACTGAACTGGCCTACACCTGAAAATATCACTGAGGTAAGATAATTTCATGGATTGGCAAGTTTTTATAGGAAGTTCATCAGAAATTTCAGTTCTATTTGTAATGCTATGACTGAAACAAGAGAGGAGACAAAAGAGAATTCAAATGGACACATGGAGCTGATAAGAGTTTTGAAGCTATGAAGTTAAAGGTTACTGAATTACCTATGCTAGAATTACCTAATTTCAATAAGGTATTCCAAGTTGAATGTGATGTAAGTGGAAGTGCAATTGGAGCTGTACTAACTCAAGAAGGTAAACCTTTGCTTTCTTTAGTGAAAAGTTGAATGATGCAAAAATGAAATATTTTGCCTATGAGAAGGAGTTCTATGCTATTGTTCAAGCTATGAAGAAGTGGAGATATTATTTGATGCCAAATGAATTTGTGTTGTATACTGATCATAAGGCTTTACAATATTTAGGTAGTCAGAATAAGTTGAATCAGAGACATATGAAATGGGTAGAGTATTTGCAGAGCTTTACATTTGTGATTAAGCATAAGAGTGGAGTTTCTAACAGAGTTGCAAATGCATTGAGTAGAAGATCATTACTGACTAAAATGAGAATTGAAGTTCTTCGTTTTGATGACATGAATAATTTGTATGAAAGTGATCCTGATTTTTCAGAGCAGTGGAGAGTGTGCAGAGCACCTATTACAAATCAATCAAGTATGAAGACTATTTCATTTAGGAAGATATGTTGTTCAAAGGTATTCAATTATGTATACCGAGAGGATCAATGAGATCTAATTTCATTAAGGAGAAACATAGTAGTAGATTGGCTGGACATTTTGGTATTGATAAAACATTAAGTTTGCTGAAGGAGAGGTATTTTTGGCCTCATTTGTACAAGGATGCTCAAAAATTTGTAAGAAGTTGTAGAGTTTGTCAAGTTGCAAAAGGAGTGAGTCAGAACACTGGTTTGTATACACCTATTACTGTTCCTGAGAAACCTTGGAGTGATATCAACATGGATTTTGTTCTTGGCTTACCTAGGATAGCAAGAGGTAATGATTGCATATTTGTTGTTGTGGATAGATTTTCTAAGATGACACATTTCATACCATGTAAGAAAACATCAGATGTAGTACACATAGAAGATCTTTTCTTTAAGGAAATTGTCAGATTGCATGGATTACCGAAGAGTATCATCTCTGACCGAGACAGTAAGTTTGTTAGCTATTTTTGGAGAACACTTTGGAAAAGGTTGGATACTGAGTTGAAGTTTAGTTCTACATTTCATCCACGGACTGATGGACAAACAGAGGTTGTAAACCGAAGTTTGGGTAATATATTGAGATGCTTTGATGGAGACACACCAGGAAATTGGGATTTGATGTTGGCATAAGCAAAGTTTACATACAACAGTTAACTAAATAGAAGTACTGGAAAGACACCATTTGAGATTGTTCATGGCACACAACCGAGAGGCATATCAGATTTAAGAGATATTATTGGAGAAGAGAAAAGAAGTGCTGAAGCAGAGGAATTTGCAGAATTTATGAAAACATTGCATGAAGATGTAAAATAGAAGCTGGAGAAAAGTAATCAGAAATACAAAGATAGTGCAGACAGATCAAGAAGACATAAAACATTTGAAGTTGGTGATGCGGTAATGGTTCATATAAAGAAAGGAAGATTTCCTATTGGAACATATGGTAAATTGAAGATGAAGAAATTTGGTCCTTGCAAAATACTGAGAAGATTTGACAGTGGAAATGCTTATGAGGTTCAATTACCTGATGACGTGGATATATCACCTATATTCAATATTTTAGACTTGTATGAATACCATGAACCTAATGAAGAAGTGACTGTATCAAGTGATTATCCTAAGAAACAAATAGAAGAAGTTGAAAAGACTTTGGAACAGAAAATTGGCAGAAGCACAAGAGGAAAATAATACATGGAATATCTGGTGAAGTAGAAGAACAGACTGATTGAGGACTCATCATGGATTTCTCAATTCAAGTTGGATTCATTTTAGGTTGGACCTGATAAATGATTCGGAGAATCATTTATTGTAACCCCAGGTGTCTGATGCAGGAGCATCTTGGGTCATTAGCAATCCTGCACAACCAAAAAGATGTTTTGCTTTCAGTTCTTTAATGTGTTCTTTGTCGCTCAGGTTTTGCTGCTCGGGCATGCTTGTCTCTATCGCTCGGATTCTGTTGCTCGGGTATGCTTGTCTCTATTGTTCAGGCATGTTTCCCGACGGATTTCGGTGATGCTTTACCGATGGATTTTGGTGATGCTTTACTTTCGGTTATGCTTTACCGACGAGTTGCTAATTTTTGATAACCATCTGCCCGAGACTGTTATGTTGGGAGTTGGATCTTTGGCCGAATTCTTCAATTAATTTCGATGGCTTAATTTATTTGGGGTCTCTCATTGGGATATGTGTGGACCTAAATCTAGGTCTCTCTTATGGATTTGAGCACCGACCTCTTGTGGTGGACTCTTGTATATATTTGGTTGTATATTCTTAGTTTAGGCATGATTCTTAGAGAAAGAAAGCAAATGTTTAGGTATTGAGATCAAAGGTCAGTGATCTTTGTTGTATGAAGATCTTATTATAATTCATTGAATATATGGCCGAAACTGGGAAGGCCTTACAGCCCGACATGTAATGATTTTGATCAAGTTAATATAAAGGATCTCTATTTTTTCTTCTCTCACTCTGTTGTTTGACTTCCGCATTGTGTCTACAAGTTGGTTTGGTAGCTGGGAGTGCCCTTGGCCCCTCCTACTAACCCTCCTTGCATCATTATTAGAGGAGGATATTGTTCTTATCTCTCCCTCAACAACTTCCATGAGTGTTTTCTATTGGGGTTAAGGTTTTGAGTTTTTTTTTGTTTTTGTTGTACACTTAATCAAAATGTTTCCGTTTCTGGGGTTTGATATGATCGAAATGTTTTGAGCATTGTCGTTCTGAGTACTAACTCAAAAATGGGAACATCTGATTTTCTTACCTATCTTTTCTTTGTTGACAAGCCATTATTTCTAGTTAATGTTTGAGGTGAGAATGTAGAGTAAAGAGAAAACAACTAAATACAAATTAATGGTGCTCTCTCTACCACCCATAAGAAACAAGTTTATTAGATCTTCCTCCAGAGGTGTTATTGTGTATAATGGAGAGGATTAATGATGAGGTGGACTTGGTAGCCATGGTGTGCTCCTATTATCAGTTTCAAACCATGACTAGGGTTGTGCCCTTTACTGTCAAATTAAGCCATTCTAAGTATTTGTCCTCCTCTAGGATTTTAACAAGGGCAGTTTTGAAGAGCATAAGATCATATATTCCCTCCACTAGGGTTTTGGACTTGGTTGCGACCTAGATTGTTGATGATGTGGTGGTGGTTGTCTTGGTATATTTCAAGAACTTGGACTATCTTGTTTTAGACACTTGCCAAATTTTATACATTTAGGTATTATAAGCACAGTTTTTCCAATTTTGTTTCTCTATTGTAAGCAATTAAATCAATTTTTTATAATAATTCTGGGTAAATTTGACTTTTATTACAGACCTTGCAGATGCCCAAATTTGAAAAACCCTGTGCAGATCCCAAATCACTATGTGCTATCATATTAGGCAATGGAGTTAGGACACACCTTTTTCCTCTTACACGAAGAAGAGCCAATCCAGCACTAAGTATTTTTCTTACAAAGATACTTTTACCAATATTGTGTTGCCTTGTATATGATCTTGTCCTTTCATTCATATACTTAGCCTCATAAACAAATTGTACCCAAAATCAATGCCCTATTTCCCCTGCATTAATCATTTTGCTGTGCCTTATTGGTGTCATTATACCCTCCACAACATAAAAAATTGTTACCAATTTTTCACCCCACAACTCAAATTGGTAGAGTTGATTTGACTTATAGTCATTTTAAGGTGAAAAGGTATTAATTCATTTATGTTTTGCTTGGCTTAGGCGATTGTATTTATTGAAGTTAAAAGAGAGAAATTTTAGGTCGGTTATGCAATGTTTTTCAGCAAAGAAAGAGACATCCAATTTGTCATTCAGTGTGTTGCATTCAAAATAAAGATAGACAAAAGAAAAGATTGTGCATTTACAATATATCATGTTGTTACAAAAAGAGATACATAATGAGTTACACAAGATTGCAAGTGTTGTTTCATTGGAAAAGAAAATAGAAAAATCAAAGAACCCACACAAGTTGTCGGTGATAGCTAACCCAATGCAATACAAGAGATATATTGTGTTTCTACTTATAAAGGAAAGAGAGCATGGTGAAGAGAGGCATATCCATCATTTCCTGAGGTAACTTCAGGTTGATCTTCATGGCCCTTTGATCCTTCCCGCTCCTAATCTCTAGATGAACCTGTAGAGGGTGGAAGAAAATTTGTTACATCAACATAAATATACTACAGTCCCTGCACTACATTGGATTAATGATAAAACTTATACATGTGCAAGCAAGAAGGCCTGGAAATGTGATATCAAAGAGGTATTGAACTTCATGTTTTTTATCTAACAGGTTTGTTAAAATGTGAAGACACAAGTGAGAGTTTTATTGTTTATTTCTTCATTTAAAACTTTCAACATGTGGAAAAAATTGGGATCCCAGGAGGGTAGAGCCCAGTATGTTGTTGAATGAACACAATCATGCTACAACATAGAATTTTATAGCTACAGGAGCAGTCATAGTAGATTCTTTGAGTGGATAAAGAATGAACTATAATGGAACAAGATCATCAATCTATGTCAACATCATCAAAATAAGTTTGACTAGAAGTACATATGTGGGGTGTGGACATTGGTAGCAGTGAAGAGATAGTCCCAATGATCTTATCTTATAGCCAAGGCCAGACATCAAACATTTATAACATTTATTGAGTTGTAAGGAGCCAAAGTTATAATGACTAAGTAGAGTTTTATAAGCAAATTTATAGTCTCACCGTGAAAATAACATATAGTGTGTTGTGATAGCCATGATGATAAGCATAGACCAAACACATCATAGATGAACTATGATTTTTGTTACAATATACATTGTTATTATAAAGAAAAGAGACCTTAGTTTTGTTATGATCATATACAAGATCAACAATAGGGAATAGGGAAACTCGTAAAAGAAAAACATCATAAGGATCATGAAAAATACCACATATGGAATGGTTATGCATGGGTCAAATGGTGTTGCTAAAAATATGTATATGATATTCAATTCAATCAGAGTTTAAAAAATAACTCACTATTTAAACTTGTTGTTGCTGCAAAAACAAAATAGATATATTCCTTTGAACCAATTCAAAGAGTACCAAGAAATCATGCCTTAATGAGATTTATAAGAACATATTGTAGTGCCATTGCAAGAACACATCTCTAAGTATAAAAAAATAGAGCGATTCGAAGGTATAAGACAATGGAAGCTATTAAGTCTAAATAGAACAATAGAAATAATTAAATTAATATTGATAATTGAATTCGATCTTAAAGTCAAAGTTAAACATTACACAATATATATTTAATTGTTAAATATTTATACAATTCCGAGTAATTAAATAATGTAATTTCAGCCTATCGAACTGCTTCAATTTTTTTTCATAATATCATATTTTGTTGTTTCATAAATTAAATTTCAATCATTTAACAAAATGAATTGTAAATAATATTTTTCTGAAATGTGATTAGAATTTGGCTTAACAACACATTAAAATAAAAATAACTATTAGATATGTACAATTGCAGACAATGATGAGTAGTTTATCATAGCACGCCCTCTGCAAAATATTAACGGCTATAATTGTCCTTTAATTATCCAATAGATAATTGTTGATCTTAGCCGTAAATGCTATAATATTAGTGCAGATTGGATGTACCTTAAAGATTGTATATATAGGACAGATTGGACAACTCTTACAGTGCAATTCTGGGTGTTGTTTTCTTTTAGATTTGAGTTCCAAATCATATTCAAAGAGCAAATTAAAGGCAACCAAAGAACAAGATTTTGAGGGTAGTATAAGATCTCCAAATCCAGGTAACATCTTGCCTTTTCTTGTGTTTATTATTCTATATCTCGTGCTTAGTTAATTGAAAGATCTCTATAGTTTGATCATTCCTTGTTAATATTTTCCAGATTATTGTAAGGAATATTTAATCTATAGAGATCGATCAAGGCTAAGCACATGATATAATATGATAATCACAAACAAGGAGAGAAAATACACAGATTGTGGCTGTGAGATTGTCCTCAAATCTGTGCCTTCAAACCCTTCAATATGTGTACTCAATATGTAAACCAAATCTGCCCACCTAGGGCTTATTTTCAATTGCTACTGATTTGAACTCTCATATGCAATCTGCTCTAAGTCAGATGTATGAATTTTTTGTAATCACAAAGACCAATGATCTTTGATCCCTAAATGTCTGAATTTCTGCCCTGAAATTCGCTTCTTATAATGCAAGGGTTTGTTGTTGGAGTTCGCTCTTATCAATCCTTGAATTCGCTCCTTTATGCAAGGATAATTGACTCACTTATTTGTCCTTGAATTGATGACACAATTCGCTCCTACAACCAGCCCAAATTTGTCTGCAATGATCCGTATAATTCGCACGATCTGCCCTTGTTCGATCTTTAAAGTGCTGAGTTAATTGGAAGAACAATAAGGAATACATCGCTCCACAATGTTGAACAAGATCTCTCCACAAGCTGAACAAAATCGTTCAATGATGAACTCACACAAATGAAGAACTTCGATCCTTGAATGGATGCAAGCATGTTATGTTTTTGATACCATTATCCTCAAGGATCGACCATGCATATATATATGGATTCAAAATGCTAAACTCCACCTCTCCAAAGTGGCCGACTTGGGCCCTCCAAGTATTTAATTAATAAATAATAAATAACCTTTATTTATTATTATTAATATTGTCACATATATATGCATTATTTATTTCATATTTAATTAAAATCGATCCTTAATAAATAATAAATATAACCCCTTTATATTTATTATTATTATTAAATTGATCTTTTCATGATTAAATATACCAATAATAATAAATATGTATCCATTATATCATTATTATTGTTGCCACTAATTTTGTCCAAAAAGTTGATCTTTGTCGTAAAGGCCACAATATCAACATGCTCAAAGTATAAAAGACAACACTTAACTGAACAACTTTTCTCGTTTGTTCTACTTCCATTGCTTTTCCAAAAAAGCTTCAATAGAGTCTTTAACTTCAGTAGACTTCCTCTACATTTTCTGCTAAAATTCAAATAATTTTGCATTCCTAACATGTTGAGATTCCTCATTTGTTTTCGATCTTATCACCAATGTTCAACTTCATCTATGGTTTTCTTTTCATATACTTTACCCATATGCTTCTCTATGGTGTCAATTTTTAGGTGCAACCTCTTTTCCTTATTATTTATCGTGGTGCAAATCTTACATCTGCATTCTACTAAAGGCTCGCCTTCAATTGGATTGTCCACTAGTTCAATGAATGTATACTTTGACACCCATTCTATTTAAAAATTCCTCAACAGATTCCACTTTCGATCTTTTTTTGATTCTCTATCCTTTTTTGAATTGTATTTTCTTTTCTTCTTTCGTGCACCATCATCATCTCTGACATTTTTAGGCTCACCCAAATCAATTATATCATTTTGGCTACTCTGGGTATTTACCTAAAAATATTCTTCAAGTTCATCGTGATATGAGATATCAGGTTCGTCACCTTCTTCAATATGTCATGTAGATTGTAAATCTTGTAAATCTAATTGTGATAATGTAGCTTCCTAATTTTGGCCACAAACTTTTCCACCACCAAAATACGATGATAACATTCTGCGTTTTGTTGGCCTCTCTTGACTTTCCCCACATGTAGGAGCCTTACCCTTATTGTTGTTCGACATCTCCAACGAAATAAAGGCTGCCCAAAAAATATTAACTTTTTGAAGAAGTGACAATAGACTATAATATATATAAATAAGATTCATTGGGCCCTCTAGTTTACAATATAAACCAAAATGTCATCATGTTTGAGGTCTCCTAGGTGACCACTGACCACTAACTAGTCCCCACTATATAAGAATGAACTCAAAATTGCAGACAGAGAGAGGTGAAACCTCAGGTGAATTCAGAATAATATTATAACACAGTACACTTCAAAAAATAATCACTTACCTTTGCCTCAATTGCAGTCGCCAATGCACTCTGAAGTATGTTGAGTACCTTCTTTGGAGAGCAGGGTTTGAGGAGAGACAATATGGGGTCGAGGTTGGTACTCATATTCGCGATTTGAAGTTCATCCAGAGTGCTTTGGAGGCATTTAAATTAGAATACC
>MU226612.1:241160-255701 GCA_018584345.1 Thuja plicata
GTGATTGATTTGGGGAATTATACAAACATCTGAAGTAGAACGCATGTACATCAAGAAACAAGAAATGAACGAAGACACAAGGATATTGCATCAACATAAAGTCTGATTATTGGGGATAGCAATCAAACTGAGTCAAGGGTCTCTTTCATAAGAACATTCATGCAATCACGGGAGAAACAACATTTTCTTATTCACAAGCACTCAATTTCATTGAAAATAATCCAAATCAGATTGCGACATCATTATTAAGTTCACTATTTCAGTATATGCATAGATACATGCACAAATGATCATCATAATAATTATTAAGATAAGGGTTGTGCCCTTAGTGAATCCAGGGTCGCATCCTAGTATTGGATTCAAGTTATAGTTGACATCTAAATTTATCCATTTGGGGACAATTCTAAATATTCCTAAGAGGGGAGTCAAACTCAGTTACAGTGGATATACAGATTGGTAGAAAGGTTGGTTAGATGAGTACAGTAGTGCAAACACATAAAAACTAATTCAGTTGGCATAACTCTAACTGCTCAATCTAAGATAACAATGATATTCGTAAATAATAGTCCCATCAACATTGACACTCTCTATTTAATCAGTGGAAGCAATATCATACATCGTAAATGATAACGAAACTGAGAATTCAAGGTGATTATCCCCAATTCTTCAACTAATACAAGGGGAACATTACAATAATCTAAGCTAGCCAAACAGGGGTCATTACAGTGGTATCAGAGCATGATCTTGCCATCCTGTAGGGTATAACGAGGAATCATTAAATATAAGAGGCTATAAATCAAACTTGTGAAAAAGGATTCTATGCAGAAATAAAAAAGACCTTGAAACAACATGGACTATATCAAAGAAAAGTTTTGTGAAGATTATATTGAAGAAAAGTTGTACGAGGGGATATAATCAACCCTATGACATGTTCAGTGGCATAATAATAACATATTGAATAAGGGATTATGAAAAGATATTTCATATTGACCATATAAATGAATGAGGGTGTGGTTAAGAACTATTCTCTCTAATCATTAAATAACGAGTTATCTTTCAGATCAGCAAAGAGAAATTTCAGAGCAAATCAAAACTTACTCCTCGGTAATTATTTTGAGGAATCCTTGGGAGACAAGAGTTATATCAGAACCATCAAGTAAATTGGATACTAAGGCCTTGAAAGTAAGACTGAAAACAAAATTAGGCGTTCTTAGTGAGTACCAAGAATGGAGGACATTCTTAGTAAATGTCAAACTAGAGACCCAAGATATTCTTGATAGAGGACATTCCGCTAAATGTCGAGATTCCTATAGAGAATTTAGAGATCCAAGATATTTTGGGAAGAGGACATTGGTGATGAATGTCGAGATTCCTAAAGAGAATCCAGAGATCCAAGCTATTCTTGGTAGAGGGCGTTTTAGTGAACGTCACCATGCTTGGTAGAGGGAATTCTCAGTGAATGTCGGCCATAGAGAGCATTCTTGGTGAATGTTGGCCATAGAGGGCGTTCTTACTAAACGTCGCCATGCTTGGTAGAGGGAATTCTTAATAAATGTCGGCCATAGAGGGCATTCTTGATGAATGTCAGCCATAGAGGGCATTTTTAGTGAATGTCAGCCATAGAGGACATTCTCAATGAATGTCGGCCATAGAGGGCATTCTTAGTGAATGTCGGCCATGTAGGGCATTCCTGGTGAATGTCGGCCATAGAGGGCATTCTTATTGAATGTTGGCCATAGAGATTATTCCTGGTGAATGTTGGCCATAGAGGACATTCTTAATGAATGTTGGCCATAAGAGGGCATTCCTGGTGAATGTCGGCCATAGAAGGCATTCTTAGTTGATGTCGGCCATAAGAGGGCATTCTTGGTGAATGTCGGCCATAAGAGGGTGTTTTTAGTGAACGTTTCCATGCTTGGTAGAGGGCGTCTTGGTGAACATCGCCATGCTTGGTAGAGGACATTCTTCGTGAGTGTCAAAGCATGATAAAGAGACATTCTTAATTTTTTCATCAGAGGAAAAGAGAAGTCAATAGTACACCAAGATGAGTTCAATCATCAAATTATTCTTAGTATATTGAATTGAATATTATGGTCTTCAGATTATAAGTTTATATTGCGATTCTAATCTCGAAATTGAAATTGTTGTTTTGGGACTAAAAAGGGTACATCAATCATATCATAAGGAGAAGCAATTTTGGGAAGGGCAGACTGTAATGGCATTGAAGAAGAGGTTGGTTAAGTTTTTAACAACTTTGAAGTCCAAAAACCATGCCTTGAAAACCAAACAAGTGCTCCTATTTCCTTGGATGTTGCTACAATTGCTCTCAATGCCATAACCTCCCCCAAGCTGCTCATTGCATGATCATAGGGCATATTTTTAGCACCTCATAACTATCTTGGCTAGGCCTAAGAAAGGTTTCTTTTACATCATGAAGTGTAAATGCCTCCTAAAGTCCCCTTTATGAACTTGAAACCACCTTATCTCCTATCACACTCCTCCCACGTTGTATCTTCTTTGTATGGCTCTTGTTGCATTTGAAAACCCCTTTGAAGATCATATTTTTCTTTAGTAGTACATGCTTGTTCTCCTCAAACCTCCAAGACTGTCTATGGTATTGAGTTTATTCTCTTGACTTTACTTATCACTTTCTTCGGTGTCATGTCCACTGCAACTGTTTTCATGCTCATTTGTGCTCATTGTCATCATACAATTCATCCTTTTGTTGTCTTCAACAAGTCCTTGACACTATTTAGAGACCATGCATGTTTAGACCTTCAGAATTTAAGCATACATTACAATAGTTTGAAAGGAAGCTCATAGATTTCCTTAGCAAACAACAACAGTTGATAAGCTTTTCATAGTATCTATGAGATTTCAAGGCCATTCAAATCATAATCTATCCATCATTCACTACCCACTGTCACCTATAAGAGTTTCTTTAACGTCTAAGGCTTGTCTAAGGTCTACCCTTTCAACAGTCTCCAAGACTTCCCCATGCTTCTATCTCTTGTCATTTTCTTTCTCCGCATTAAGGCTTCCCTGTTGTGAACACACTGTGCAATGTCACTAGCTTCATTACATGATTGTATTGTACATGTCTTCAACAAGGTTGTCATGTGACTTTTTGATGATTATGTAGGTCTCTAGTGTGGCTTCATCTAAGACTCCCTTCTAGGTCTCATTAACCATGACAATAACCAACACTTTCTATTGCCTTTTTCTACATTCATCTTGTAAGCTTCTTCTATTGCGTCTTTTCAATCACGTCCATTTGTGTTCATGTTTGTGAAGGCCTTTTCTATTGTGCAGACTTTAGGAGAAATTATCATTCCGTAATCAATTCAGTCCCTTGATATTGCACATAGCCCTCTAGAATCATGATTGTCCTATTCATGAATCATGAGTGTAAATCTTCAAGGAAGTGGCAACTTTTCTTGACTTGTTAATAGCATAGAATTTTGATGGCTTTAAGGTTTGGCAGGGAGAAAAAATCAAACAACCATTTTAAGAGTATGTTGTCATTTATGTCCCCTTTCTATTTATATATCTACTTAATGGTTATACACTACTTCATCTACTATTGTCATATATGTAATGCTTGAAGATCTCTCTCTTTCTCTACTAAGACTTGTACTTGTTCTTCAACTATCACTCTTCTCTTTTGTCTTTTCCTCGCAAGATTTTGTGTGAAGTATATAAAGTGTTTTGATGAATACTAGGTTTTGGTAGGTTTTAGATCTTCTCACTATTTTGATAAAAAAAAAACTTTCATACATGTTTTGGGAAGTCAAAAACAATAAATGGACTGTGACACATACAATTTGTGAGACTTCAATTACTTTTCATCCCATAGCTCCTCTATAGGTCTCTTGCACATTTTATCAACATTTTCATCACTTTTCTATCTTACAACCATATATAGGAGTTCCTCTTATCTCCTATGAAAATCCTTAGCACTTGGTCTATCATTCTTTCATCCATTAAGGTGAGTCATCCAAAGGCGACATGGACTCTTATCTTCATTGATGATAAAATAACATTGTTCAACCATTGAACCAACCTCTTAACACCTTTCTCAATAATTCAAGAGGATAACTTTAATGGTTCTAGCTTATCAGGGTCATGAATGACTTAGAAGGTTGGTTGATTTCACTACCGTTTGCAATGAGCGTGGAAAATTGAACCATTAACCTTCATGGATTTAGAGATTTCATGATGTCCAATTGTCCTTCCCTTTTTGTCACCTTAATCGGAACATAAAGGTAGTCATAATTGTTTTCCATAAGATATATGTGGGGAGGGTAACTGCTCCTTGATATTTGACTCAAACATTCACTTCTCGATCTTTGATCTATAGAAGGAATCTGCTTTTAAACTTCAGCACTTTGTAGTTTGAATAGAGAATGCGTAGTGATGGCATTGCATTATGAAGGCTTTTATATTGTTCCAAATGGTTCTCATTTCTCCCTTGATTGAAGATGCACTGGGATCCCAAAATTTGTTTTCATCTTCACCTTTGTGTGACTTCAAACTAGCCTCTACATTCACTTCAAAGAGTGGGTTGTCATTAATTTTGTCCACTTCAACTTCAAACAATGGATTAAGAATAAGTTGAAGATTAGCTTTGCTTTTAAATTCTAACTTATCTATATCCAAACTTTCATCATTTGTTTCCTCATTTTGTCCTTTTAATACATGATTTCTTCCTCTATCTTATGATTTCCCAACCTGATCATGTGTTTGTCTGTAATGATTGTCCTCATCCACTATATTTTGTATTTTATCTCCCCACACTTTTGATGTTACAATTTTTTGTTCATCAAGATGATTAGACTGCATACAAGAAGTGACTTCGGATTCTCTTACACTAGAAGTATTACTCCTCTTATCTTCAACTATGGATCATAAGTCTTCTTCGGAAGGTGAAAGAGGATTTTATTTAACATCTTTGAACAACTTCAAATAATCTGAATTCTTATTTATTGCTTCACTCCCTCTTGTGTTATCTTTTGGGCATGATCCTTGAGATGATGTGAGATCGAAATCATGATCATTATGAGTCCATGTTCTTGATTCTCTTGTGATAAAAGATATGCATGAAGAGCTAACCGCTTCTATCCCTTTAGAGATGTCTGAAACTATTTCCTCTTCTAGTATCTTTAATCCCTTGAAGTGCTTATAGATCATGTTCTAACTATCCACTTCTTGTTGTGTTTATTTATTTTATTAATCTTTTCCAAGTCTTTATGCTTTACTCCTTCCTCCATTGATGTGACAACCTTCAAAGTCTCTATTGTTTGTGAACTTCTTGATGTCAATTTAAGCTCACACTTTTCAATTTGTTTCCTTAGGTCAAGGTAATGACCTTTATGTTCTTTAGGTGAGTACTTTATCCTTACCTCTATGCAGTCCTCTAGAGACACGTCATCATGCAATCCACCTTTTACCCAATCTTGTCCAATTTTCTCCTGTAGACCTACTGATGTTGTCTTACTGCTTTCTTGCCTTTCAACATTAGATGAGAATATTGGTCTTAAACTGGGTGTAGCCACTTGTTGAGTTGGAGTATGAGTGATGAGGGATTGTTCTCCATTGATATTGCCTCCATTGTTTATTATAGATTGTGTTAGCATTCCCAACAATTGAGCCAAATTATTCTGCGTGTTTATTTTCTCTACCATGAATTGATGCATGGGCTTGTTTAGTTCCTCTTCTTTTCCCATATTTGAAGCTTCCTTTTATACTAATTCCTCAATTGTTTCCATCTTTTTTAATTTTTGAAATATGTTTCCCCAATTGGTTAGCAGGTTTGTTTGCTTTGATACCAATTGTAATGTCCCCATTTTTTGGATAACTGGTGATTATGAGACAACTACTTGAATTCCTTAGAACTGCAATTCCTAATTTAGCTGTGAACTTGTGTAATTGACAATATAAGAACAAATATGTATTAAATAACGATTATCAATGTCACTTGCTATCTCAGATACATACAGTTAAATATATGCTTAAAGGAATTGATAGAATTTGCACAAAATGCCCTAGAGTTCTACTATAATCATGATGTCAAAATAGATTTTTTTTTTATATTAACTATCATTTATATTATATTACCTCACAAAGGCTTGGAGAATATCTGGGTATAGTACCTCACAAAGGCTTGGAGAATATCCTCCTGAGAGGTTAGGGTGTCATTCTCCAAACATATGCAATCAATACTATTCTTAGTCTCTTTAGCTTTCAGGAGTTGGAAAACGAATTTTGACCCCTTGTCCCCTCCATGGATCTAGTTGGCTCATGCTCTAACCTTGGCACCCAAAATCTTATGTTGTTGTAGTTTCCTTAAAGAGTCCCCTCCATGGATCCAGTTGGCTCGTGCTCTAACCTTGGTACCCAAAATCTTATGTTGTTGTAGTTTCCTTAAAGAGTCCCTAGCCCAAGCTTGGCCGAGTCTGGCTTCTTCATTAGCTGGTTCTAATTGGCATCTATGTTCATAATCACAGAGTTTATTCTATAGCTCTGTTTCTAGTCTCCTTGTGTCCTTAGCCATTTTCTTTCCAACCACTTGGAACACATTTCTCCAACTGTCAGTACATTGGTTCCATCTAACAATGGCACTCTGATGTTCAGTTACTTCATGGTTGAACCACCTAATAATGAGGATTGTAGCCTTCATTTCCTTGTTCCTTAATAGAGTAGTATTCATAGGAAGGAGAAATGGTAACCTAATTTCTTTCCCCAGACATTGTGAAGCCAGTCGTTAAGGAAAGTTCTTGAGGGCAGTTTATAGACATCCTAGGCTGCTAAAAAGATTGCAGTGTTCCTAAGAGAGTCCTTCTCTTTCTCTATAGCAATTGACATAATAGAATTAGGCTTAATGATACAGACACAAGTAGGCTTAGCATTCTCACCTCCATCGTTGGTTCCTCCTTCTGCTCTGCTGGTTTGTCCGCCATTGATAACGAACTTCGCCTCCACTGGTATGCCTGCTTCCTCGTTCAGCGCTTGCTTGAACATCTTCCCTTTGTCTTCTGAGCCCGTTCTAGGAGAATGAGTCACCATGAAGCGTATTTTGGGTATCCAAGCGGGGGCTGCATTGAATGCTAGTTAGGCTGAAAGGCCATGTGCATCAGCAACCTTCAAGTTGCAGAGCCGAGTTTCATTTTTTTCCAAATTTAGAAGGGTTTGGGATTCTATGTCAAAATAGATTTACAGGACAAACTTATCATATTGCCATTTCTGATATAATTCCTTGAATATCTGCAATGATATGTAAATCGATATTGCTAATAGCAATATAGTTTGTTGTTTCTGTTATAAACACTTATTACATGGAATGGCTGAGAGTACTATCGCTTACATTGTTTAGTTCCTTTCTCTGATATGTAAATATGCTCTTGCAACAAAAATAATGTTGTGTTTGATCTATCAATCGATTCATGCAATAGTTATGGGTGTCGTCTTTGATTAATACTGTATGGGTGTCGCCAATAGTATGAAGATATGAGTGATCACCTATCTTTAGGTTTTACTTTCAGAAGACTTGAGATAGGATCTCAGCTTTAGTAAAACATTCTCCTAATATTGTATTCCATGATTATTTGAGATCTTTGAATAGTAATATTGTTGTGATGATTTAGCATAATCCCTTAAAGCATATGTCATAGTCATTAAAACTGAGAACAACCTAATACAAGCTGAAAAAATAGCTCTTAGGCCTCCAATGCACTTGTTCCTTGAGATAAAAACATTTCAGCTAGGTTTGGCAATCATTCCTACAACTACTAGCCAACCAGCTCCTCTTACCACTCTTTCCAATGAGCACCCTAAGGTAAAGACCTTACTTAAAAAGTTTTGGTAATGAATTGCTTTCCTTTAAAAGGCAGCATACACAACCTAATAGGCCATATTAGACTTAAATAAGACCTATCAACCTTATAGAGAGACCTACCAAGTTAATACACAGCCAAAATCATTTGTGCTTAGCAATTTGTGTTATGCTAAGCCCTTGAGTACCATAAACCCAAGAGGTGCAAGTACTTCAAAAGCCCTTGTATCTACGCAAAATAACTTAGAACATAAACATGAGTGGTGTTTTTCACTAAGTCAAAATGGGACATTCAACAAAGATCTCATGGTTCAACTATTATTGCAAGGTAGGCCGGATGTACCCATCCAGTCAAACAAGGAGCGCAATTTTGTGAAGTCTCTAACGAGACAAAATTGCAAATTGGATCAAAGTTCCAGCTGCTACACAATAATATAGAATTTGAGCAAGTCACGTGGTCCCGTTCAGACATCAGACTATATATGTGAAACGTTTCGTTAAACCATGAAGACAATATACAGATAAGATACAGGATGATTGAATCTACATCAATACTGTGATTAATAATTGAGATGTTATGGTCAACAATAATGATGCCGATTTGATATCAATTAAGACAAGCATGAAGACAGACAATATAGAGGAAGAGATCGATAGCCATGCCACAAGCAATAATCACGTCCGGCTAGAGAGAGAGTAATCATCGTATAAAATTTCCCAGAAAGAGACAACTTGTATGGTATCATTGATCAAAGAGCGATTATGTCGAAGCAAAAGAGAGAGATTGAGTATTTTGTTTGAATCGAGCATTGAGAAATAATAATTTTGTGGATGAAGGCGATATAATACGATATGGGTTTTGAGCATCATCACGTCATAGAGATGGCAGGGATTATGCGATAGAACACAATTAGTATTGTCTATGCAACATTAATATTAATAAGCCAACTATTACTAAACATCGATGATTAAGGATGAATTATAAACATTGTTAAGGTCAACATTTATGGTCAACAATATTGATTAGTTAATTATGGAGGAATGTATTCTCTCCGAAGGGACACGAGTGAAGAAAGGGTATGTCTTTCAATGATACAACCCTTCGGCTGTAATAAATATACATGGAGGATAAAGCCATTCAAATCATCAGCAAATACATCATCTTTATATGTTTATCCTCATCGGATCTACTTTGTTTAAAGCAAATTGCCAATCAAGCATAGTTGGTGCAAGCATATAGAGTATTAATCAGAGACGACACCCATAACTATTGCATGAATCGATTGATAGATCAAACACAACATTATTATTGTTGCAAGAACATATTTACATATCAGAGAAAGCAACCAATCATTGTAAGCGATAGTACTCTCAGCCATTGCATGTAAAAAGTGTTTATAACAGAAACAACAAACCATATTGATATTAGCAATATCGATTTACATATCATTGCAGATATTCAAGGAATTATATCAGAAATGCCGATATAATAAGATTGTCCTGTAAATCTATTTTGACATCATTATTATAGTAGAACTTCAGTGCATTTAGTGCAAATTCCATCAATTCACTTAAGCATATCTTTAACTGTATGTATCTGCGATAGCAAATGACATTGATAATCATTATTTAATACATATTTGTTCTTATATTGTCAACTACACAAGTTCATAGCTAATCAAAAACTGTAGTTCTAAGGAATTCAAGTAGTTGTCTCATAATCACTAGTTATCCAAAAAACGGGGACATTACAATTGGTATCAAAGCAAACAAACCTGACAGCCAATGGGGGGAACATATTTCAAAAATTAATAAAGATTAAAACAATTGAGGAATTGGTATAACAATAAGCTTCAAATATGGGAAAAGAAGAGGAACTAAACAAGTGCATGCATCAATGCATGGTAGAGAAAATAAACACGCATAAGAAATTGGCTCAATTGTTGGGAGCGCTAACACAGTCTATAATAAACGATGGAGTCAATATCAATGGAGAACAATCCCTCATCACTAAAACTCCAACTCAGTGAGTGACTACACCTAGTTCAAGACCAATATTCCCATCTAATGTTGAAAGGAAAGAAAACAGTAAGCCAACATCAGTAGATCTACAGGAGAAAATTGGACAAGATTGTGTAAAAGGCGGATTGCATGATGACATGTCTCAAAAGGACTGCATAGAGCTAATGATAAAGTACTCACCTAAAGAACATAAAGGTCATTACCTTGACCTAAGGAAACAAATTGAAAAGTGTGAGCATAAATCGACATCAAGAAGTTCACAAACAATAGAAACTTTGAAGGTTGACACATCAATGAAGGAAGGAGTAAAGCATAAAGACTTGGAAAAGATTAATAAAATTTATCAAACACAACAAGAAGTGGATAGTCAGAACATGATCTATAAGCACTTCAAGGGGTTAAAGATACCAGAAGAGGAAATAGTTTCAGACATCTCTAAAGGGATAAAAGTGGTTAGCTCTTCATGCATATCTTTTATCACAAGAGAATCAAGAACATGGACTCATAATGATCATGAGTTTGATCTCACATCATCTCAAGGATCATGCCCAGAAGATAACACGAGGGAGTGAAGCAATAAATTAGAATTCAGACTATTTGAAGTTGTTCAAAGATGTCAAATAAAATCCTCTTTCATCTTCTGAAGAAGACTTGTGATCCATAGTTGAAGATAAGAGGAGTAATACTTCTAGTGTAAGAGAATCTGAAGTCACTTCTTGTATCCAGCCTAATCATCTTGATAAACAAAAGATTGTAACATCAAAAGTGTGGGGAGATAAAAATACAAAACCTAGTGGATGAAGACAATCATTACAGACAAACACATGATCAGATTGGGAAATCAGAAGATAGAGGAAGAAATCATATATTAAAAGTACTACATAAGGAAACAAATGATGGAAGTTTGGATATAGATAAGTTATAATTTAAAACCAAAGCTAATCTTCAGTTTATTCTTAATCCATTGTTTGAAGTTGAAGTGGACAAAATTAATGACAACTCGCTCTTTGAAGTGAATGATGAGGCTAGTTTGAAGTCACACAAAGGTGAAGATGAAAACAAATTTTGGTATCCGAGTGCATGTTCAATCAAGGGAGCAGTGAGAACCATTTGGAACAATATGACAAGCCTTCATAATGCCATCACTACACATTCTCTATTCAAACTACAAAGGGATGAAGTTCAAAAGAAGATTCCTTCTATAGAGCAAAGATCGAGAAGTGAATGTTTGAGTCAAATATCAAGGAGCAGTTACCCTCCCCACATATATCTTATGCAAAACAATTATGACTACCTTTATGTTTTGATTAAGGTGACAACAAGAGGACAATTGGACATCATGAAATCTCTTAATCCATGGAGGTTAATGGTTCAATTTTTCACCCTCATCACAAGAGGTAGTGAAATCAACTAACCTTCTAAGTCAATCATGACTATGATAAGCTGGAAGATTGCAGTTATCCTCTAGAATTCTTGAGAAAGGTGTTAAGAGTTTGGTTCTATGGTTGAACAATGTTCTTTTATCATCAATGAAGATAAGAGTCCATGCCGCCTTGGATGACTCACCTTAAGGATAAGCATTACAAGATCATTGATAATCGACCTAACTACATTAAGAACCACTAAAGCTCTAATCTTTGGGATTTAGAAGTCTACAGGACAAGTGAGTTGCATAACGACTACGAGTTCAATAGCTTCCACATGGAGCAATGGATGTGTTGAATCATTTTACATTTTTACTTGGGATCCAGGAATCATCATGACAATTTAGAAATGCTTGCAGGAAAGCATTTTCCAAGAGGGGGGACTGTTATGTCGCCATCCGGCCAACCAGAGAGCGCAGTTTTGTGAAGTTTCTAATAAGACAAAATTGCATAGTGCACCTATATTTCAGTTGTTATACATAGTAATATAGAAGTTGAGCAAGCCACGTGGTCTATTCAAACATCAAACTATGTATGTGAAATGTGTCGTTAAACCATGAAGACAATGTACCGAGAACATATGCAATGATCGAATCAGCATCAAGACTGTGATTAATAATTGACGTGTTATGGTCAACAATAATGATATAGTTACGACAAACACGAAGACAAACAATATAGAGAAAGAGATCGATAACCAAGCCACAAGCAATAATTATGTGCAACTAGAGAGAGAGTAATCTTTGTCTAAAACTTTGTGGAAAGAGAGTGACTCTTATGGTATCAATGATCCAAGAGTGATTATCTCGAAGCCAAATAGAGAGATCGAGTATGTTGTTTGAACCGAGCATTGAGAAATAATAATTTTGTGGATGAAGGCGATATAATGTGATATTGGTTTCGAGCATCATCACGTCATAGAGATGGCAGGGATCATGCAATGGAACACTATTTGGATTGTCTATGCAGGACTAATATTACTAAGCCAACCATTACTAATCATCGATGATTAAGGATAAATTACAAACATTATTAAGGTCAACATTTAATGTCAACAATATCGATTAGTTAATAATGGAGGGATGCATTCTCTTCAAAGGGACACGAGTGAAGAAAGGGTATGTCTTTCAATGATGCAACCCTTCGGCGGTAATAAATATATATGCAGGATGAAGTCATTCAAATCATCAATGAATACATCATCTTTATTTGTTTATCCTCATCGGATCTGCTCTGTTTAGAGCAAACTGCCAATCAGGCATACTTGGTGCATGCATAAAGTATTAATCAGAGATGGCAACCATAACTATTGCATGAATCGATTGATAGATCAGACACAACATTATTATTGTTGGAAGAGCATATTTACAGATCAGAGACAGCAACTAATCGCTGTAAGCGGTAGTACTCTCAGGCTCTCAGCCATTGCATGTACTAAGTGTTTATCACAGAAACAGAGCCATATTGCTATAAGCAATATTGATTCACATATCATTGCAGATATTCAAGGAATTATATAAAAAAAAACAATATAATAAGATCATCCTGTAAATTTATTTTGACATCATTATTATAGCATTAGTTATGTGCATTTAGTGCAAATTCTATCAACTCACTTAAGCATATCTTTAACTATATGAATCTGAGATAGAAAGTGGCATTGATAATCGTTATTTAATACATATTTGTTCTTATATTGTCAATTACACAAGTTCGTAGCTAAATCAAGAATTGTAGTTCTTAGGAATTCAAGTAATTGTCTCATAATCCCCAATTATCCAAAAAAGGGGACATTACACTATGAGAGATAGAAAGTGATTTCAATCCAAAGGACCACTAAAACAGGGCATACACAATTATAGGGCAGAACATGACCCCCCTGAAGAAGATAGTAAACCAATAGACCTAAAGGGAAGTTTGTGACAGTGTAAAGGCAAGAGAGATGCCTTTCAATCAAATTGAAATTTTTAAAAATGTGACATTAAGGGGTAAAGAAAGGAAAGATTGACTAAAAGCCAGGCAAATGAAGAAGGGTGGAGATAAACAATCTTGTTCTTGAAGAAGATTTAGAAGGGATAAATAGCCAAAGAAAAGTATAGTTTGAACTTTTGATTGAAGTATGTATAGGTGTGGCTTGCTATCGCAAGATACCAGGGAGGAGTTCAATCTGGAATTGCTGAAATGAAAAGCTTTAATTCTACCATCCATTTATACAGAAAGAGAGATCTTTTCTATTCAATGACTTGGCCTTATGAATCCTGAAAGAGTGTTCCACTTCTACAGTGACTTACACAGATACCTTGCAGCATCAGAATTTGATGGTGTAAAATTCGATGTTCAAAATTTTCTTCAGACTGCTGGTTTTGAAGGACAGACATAAGATCACTTGCAGAGCAATGACAAGAAAGTAAGTATAGCAACATGACAATACTCTGGCAAGCTTTTTTTGACAAATCAAATCAAATTCAAGGAGCAGCTAAAACATGCAGAAGGCAATAAAAAAAGACTTGCAAAAGTGGCAGTGGTAGATCTGAATGTTGAACTTCATAAATGTAGATCAATATTGGCAGTAGCTGCTAAATCTGAAACAAAGGAAAACATATCATTTCTTATCTTGAACTAGCTTTTCAACAACTTACTGCAGAAATTGAGAATGTTAGAAAAGAGGTCTGAAGCCCAATGTTATTATATATCCCACTCTTATCAGTGATAATTGCAGAGAAGGTGATAAGGATTACGCTGTCAAGCTTTTAGGTGACATGATTAAGACAGGAATTGATTCAGATGTATTTATACACGATGCTCTCATCCATGGCCTTTGCAAAGCTTGCAAGATTCATGAGGCCAATAAAATGTTCAAGGAAATGTTGGATAAACATTTATCATCTAGTACCCTTACTTGCAATGTATTCCTATATGCTTATTATAAGAATGGAATTATGAATGAAGCAGATATTGTCATGTCCCCTTTCTAGAGTGGACATCAGAAACGGAGGAGTTGGCCTATCATTGGAGTCTCGTAGGCTAGCGGAGATGGATAGGGACTCATTCAGTGCATACAGTGACTGGATTTTGGCTTTACAAGCAGTTTGGAGCCAGTTTGGAGCAGTTCCTAGATTTTAGGGGATATCCCTACCTTTTAGGAGGATGTGGCAGTTTCCAGATGTGAGGTCCCACTGGACCATTCCATGGTTTCAGTTTCAGGATGACAAGGTGTGTTCCCTAGTTTCTAGGAGCATCCCTAGATTTTAGGGATGGGACTAC
>MU226612.1:267604-294267 GCA_018584345.1 Thuja plicata
GATTTTCCCGTTACCAACATTAAGGGCAAAGCATCAAGATATTCCCTTCCTTTATCCCTTTCTTTGTTGGTTTCTTCTGCACTAAGAACATTAAAACTCTGCTCTTCATGTTCATTTTCTTTTTCATTTTGTTCTCCATTCAAATTTAACTGTCCACTTTTTGACAATTCTGGGTAGTTTATGACATGTCTTTTCTCACCCTGTGCAATATTTGAAAAATTTATTAGAACAAACCCCGCACATACCAGCCATATTTTAAGAGCCCTTCATATAGTTCATAAACAAAAATAGAATGAAATGATTATACAACAATACAAGGGTAAGCGATAAGAACCTGATTCTGCTGCCCCTGCTGCTGGGCTAATACATGTAAATGCTGAGAATAAAGAAATAATTTGACACAGCCTGCCTTCTTCCATTTCTTGTAATTAATGAAAACTTCCAATATTTCTCAATCCACTGGCAAATACTAACAGAGACGTGATTTCAATTCCTTAATTTAACGGAAAACGCATTGACTTACTTCTTGCGTGTATGTGAATACAGCTTATAAATTATTTTTTCCAGGCTTTTGAAATCACCTCATTCTCAATTTGGACTTATTCTAAATGGTTTGAGAGTTCTAACGGATATTTTCCTATATGAAATGCTAATTTGAAGATCATGTAACAAAAATTTCAACAGATAATTTGAATTTGTAACAAACAGTTCAACGGATATTTGAATTTGTAACAGAAACTGAAAGTTTATTTTGCTTTGTTTCTCTAACGGCCATTTTTCTTACTTGAATTCCTAATTTGAAGATCGTGCTCACATTTGAAATTGTAACAGAAATTTCGACAGTATTTCAGGAGGAACAAAAGAAAAAGCCGAGTGGGGTTTGGGTGGCGGACGTGGAGAATAATTTTTTCATTGTGTAGTTTTTTTTCCTGTTTTAATTTCTGTTTTTATTTTAGACAAATAAGTTTATGTTGTAGGCAATAGAATTATCGGCAATAAACAACATTTAACTAGTGATTAAAATATTCAATTTCAGCCAACTAAATTTTATTAATTTGTTTAAAATATCATATTTTAATACTTGATAATGTAAAATAATAAAAAATTCAATTTTTCTAATTTATAAAATTTTTTGTCATCCATCTCATTGGTTAAAATAAATTAGGCAATACAAGCGTCAATCAAGTCAGGACCCAACTCTTTAAATTTTAATTTAAGTATTAATCATTATATTATATTAAATTTTTCTACTAAAGTAATTAAGGATGAAAATTTATTTTTTTATGTGGAATAAAGATAATATAGTTATATTAATATTAATATTATAATATATTTCATATCATAATTTATATAGTAATTGACACATTATAATATTTTCATATAATTTTTTTGTATTAATGATATATGTTGCCATAAAAAAGCTCAGTACAATAGGTGTCCAAAGTTTTACATGACCAAAATAATAGTCCAAACTAACCTACATAAATGCCTACCAGCACCTATCAATTATACCTATAATGGAAAGTACAATACATATCAAAGGAGCTCATTACTACATATACAAAAAAGGAGTATCATCATTCATGAGTTGTCACAATACATCTCCCTCGCTATGAGGGAACCACGCCATCCAGCCCTTCTATCCTTCCATCCACCTAAGGATCCTATCATCCCTTATATGTTGTTCATACGGATGCTTATGGTATAGAAACGAGTGGAACAACTCTGATTGCCCGAGCTCTCTGCTGCCTCTCAACATTTTTGTGAACTGATACTTCCTCCATGAAGTCATGGAGTTGTCTCGAATGGGGAAAGCTCCTAATTCTTTCGTGTCCAAGTGAAGCCATGAGAGACTTCCCTAGAACCAATCCTAACCATATCATATTTGAACAGGTCCTCCAGCTTCTTTTTCTTTATCGTTATGATAATTGTTGCCTCCACATCAATTTAATGAAATATGAGCCTCCTTAGAGACTCAGTAAGGTTCCTGGAAAATCCACCAAATACATTATCATTTCTTAATTTCCATATATGCCACATGATTAAGGTGGAGAGAAGACCAAAAAAGTTATTAAATGACTGCTTAAGACCCTTAATGTTACTAGATAAGATCTCGAGGAGGGAAAAATTAACTCTGTCAGAGAAACCAAAATATTTCCAAATTTCTTTAGCAAAAGGATAGTCAAAAAATACATGAGTAAGAGACTTTGGGAGTCTACAGTAGCTACAAATAGAAGGGTCATCACTGGGGAGTTTGAGAGGAAGTCTATGCAAGAGAAGTCGCCAAAGGAAACACTCAATTTTGGTTCTGTAAGGGAAGTCCATAGATTGCAAAAGATTTTGGTCCGCTCAATAGATTCAAGACAGAGGTTCCAGCAGGTGTTCACATGGGAGAAAATGGAGGAGTCATTAACTAGGAGAGCATACATCTTTTTAGATTTGATCTTGGGTAGAAAGGTACCATTCGACCACTTAAAAAGAAGGTGGCAATTGTTGTCTACATAATAATCATTAGGAAGATTAAGGTCTTTACATGCTTCTTTCAAAACAGAAAAAGTTCTAAACTGTGAGGTTGGTAGGTCAAATCGAACTTTCAATTCTTCCCAACCAATAAGTGCTTCATTTTGGATAATATCAGCCATATAGGAAATTCCTTTTTCATTCCAAAGTCTACCTTAGCACCCTTGCAGTAATGCAAGAGGTTTCTCTTTGTATTTCAACTTCCACCATATAGATCTATTGCCACAAATCATATTATTGCAGTGATTCACCTTATTATCCGTAATATTGTTTTTTAACATAATCCCAACCTTTCCATATTGATTTGAACAATGTTGATCCTTGCACTTTATAATCAAATTCTCCTGTAAGGATGTCATCAAGTGATAAATTCATCCATTTCTTTCCTTTCTTAGGATAACCTCTTATATTTTTTGTCAATCAAGATTGCGCCTTTACCTTGATATGAAATCTAGCTATCCTGTTGAAACATGAAAACTCTCTTGGGTGGTGGATTGTCCTAAAACGAGAGAAGAGTCTCCGGAAGATAAGTCAGTTCCTAAATGGTACTCACCTAAAACTAAATGTGTATGTGGGAAAAAAGGTATGAGGATAATATGAATACTTAAAAAACTAAATGAGGTGATACACCAAACAATTTGTATGTAACTTTGAATGAATCAACATGAATCACAAAAATACTGATAGCTCTCAATACTCAGACAAGCATGCAATTACAACAATGATTCTATGAAAGGATCTGAAATCTTTCGCTTTGAAAGGGAAACTAGGTTTCGATAATTTTCTGCAAAGAACTATGACACAAGCAAAGACCTGTAATAACAAGTGTCAAGATTTTGAATATGCAACAAGGAATATAGCTTAAATAAAGGATAATACAACATAAAAGCAAGAAAATCCACAATATTGCACTTCAAACAAATGACAAGGAACTATTGTATCAATATAATCAATGCTGTAAAATATCTACTACAAAATGCCCTTACAATTTTCTCACAAGTGTGCAAAATGCAAAAACATGTCAGCCAAAAAAGAAGGTCCCCAAAATGAGGTTAAAATACAATGATATAGGCTACAGATCTAAAACGGTCGGATGCATGAAAAAACCCCATAAAAGCATGAGCTAAACTATCAGAAATTGAAGTCTAAGTGCTCATACAACTCCACCAAACCATGCCCAACTAAAGTGCCACTCAAAATTCCCTCAAAACTACTCCAAATCTCCATGAAACATGCAAAATCTGTGGGGGTCAGATATGAAGACAAATCCCACCAAATCAGAGATATAAATGCTGGAAACTAAGGTATAAGTGCTCCAAAAGATCTCCAAAACTGATGACAACTGAACTGTAACTCAAAATAAGCCCCAAGTGTTGTGAACAATCCCTAAACTACCCAAAACTGATAGTGAACAACAAGAGCTTCCTCTGAATGAGCATAGAACAAGAAGCCAACTGATAGTCCACTCTAGAAAGGTGCAACCTAATCCAAAGCTTGACTCCTAGAAAATAACTCTCTAAATTGCACTTAGAATAATTAATAACTATTTGTCTTATAATTGTGAGAAATAATTATTATTATCAACAAGTTTATGCACAGAAGAAAAATCCCCCCTAAGACCAACTAATTATCTATTTATTAATTATTACTTGATATTACCCTAGTATATTTTAATTCAAAAAATGAATAATAAGTTATTTGTTTTTTTTTCAAAAATTTGATATATTAAAGTGATATCAAGTAATAGTTAACAAGTAAATAGCTTAGACTTATATTTATTTACTTATAAATAATTCTTGATACTTTTTCAAATAATAATTTATTTGTTTAACATCAAAGTATTTAAGAATGATTTATAAGTAAATAAATAACAAAAGAGCACAATTTATCTATTAATTAACTATTAAATAACAATAGTCCAATATAAGGAGGAGGGCCCAAAGGTTGACGGTGAGGAGGAGAAGGCAAACTTGAATCATATCAAGGAGGATATCAAGTGGCTCCTGGACTTAATTCAGAATTTGGGCTCTTCAGGCGATGAAGGAAGAAATTAGGGTGTTGGGGGGGAGCTTCAACAAAATTGCGGATTTCGCAGTTAGAGTTATGCATTCCGTGGCTACGACTCTTCAGCTCCTTCACCTGGAGAATTCAAAGAATTCTGGTAAGGAACAGATTGATGGGAAGCTCTTCCAGTTTCTTGTTGACAACTGCCTGAAGTTTTTACTCAATGGTGGGGAGAAAAACCCCAAGTGATTCTCCTTTTGTTTCTTTGATGTCCTTGGTTTTTTGCTGCTTCTGTTGGATGGTCGAGTTGGGTCTGTTTTTTATAATGTTTTGTTTCTATGATGGTCGTAAGACTATGTTCTGGTTTTTTGCTTACATTAAAACTTTAATGAACTTTACTGCTACTGATATTTACAGGTTGGTTACCATTTTCATTGTGAAATTGGGGTCTGTCAGTGATTACAGGCTGGTTACCAATTTCGTGGTGAAATTGGGGCCTGGGATCACTCGTTATTATTTTTTATTTTTAAAAAGGGGATAGGTTGAGGGTGTGATGTTGTTGGTTATGCGCTGGTAGTCTAGTACTTCTCGTACAAGCTATGTTTTCTTTGTTTGGGTCAGCCCCCTAGTTCTGGCTGCTTTTTTAATAAAAACAATAGTCCAATATACTTAATTTTAAACAAGTAATAACTTATTTGCTTTGAACTAGATGTATTTGAATGTTATTATTCAATATAAAATAAATAGATAAATTATCTTAAATTACCTATCTATTATTTCAATAAAATGTAAGTTAACATATCTAAATCTTTAAAATTAATAATTTTCATCATTAATTTTAAATTAAATATATCAAATTATATTTTATTGAAATAATAGATAAATAATAAAACCAATCTTTCTTTTTCCTTTTTAAAAAAAAATTTAAAAAAAATGAAAACTTATATTAAACTAAATTAAAAATTAATAAATATCATTTAGCAATGTTATTTATTAGTTCATATTTTAGCTTAATATAAGCTTTCATTGTCTGGTTTATATCTAAGGTTGAAAACTACCCTAAGGTAAAGCTACGCTAATCCTAAGGGAGACTCTTAACTTAAACCTAACTCAAGCAATGAAGACTTACATCATGGGTTACAAAGGGTATACAACCCTAAAACACTTCATTTCTTCCATTTGGTTTCACAGTTTTGATGCTGAAGCGCTGCCACTACTAGGGTTTTGATGATGTCGTGAACATAACCATGAACACTACGATGACTGGCTCCTTTCCTCGCCACTCCTGTTGGGAGGTAGCATGTGTTTCCCTTGCTATTGTATGCCACCATCACTTTGCTTAGGGTTTGATGTTGAAAAAATACTCTTATTATTGTAGTTTCTCCTTGTCGCCATGAATGGTGAACACAAGGTTTGAGATGGAAGAGCTTGTTACTCTTTGGCCGCCATTGCATTGTCTTTCTTTCTTGTCTTATTATGTGATCCATGACCACTTCAGCATTTGGCGCTACTACTATTCTCTATCGACTTCTTGGGGTTTAAAACTTGTTTGGTAAGTTGCTCGTAAATGGATGAATGTGGCTATCTCTGGAGATTTTCTTGAATGTTTAGCTACGTGCTTCTATCTGCAAGCCGCCTTTGATCACATACGGTATGCATGCTGCTATTTAAGAGACTGTTCCTTGTCATCTTTTATATCTCTCCATGAACTAGAATAACATGCTTTCTACCTCTGTTAATGGAAACCCAGTGTAGGGGTAGCCTTAGTATTTTTGGGTTTGTATCTTTTAATAAAACAATGAATGCTAACTCTATCTTTGAAATATGGGGACCTCTTTTTTCGTCACTTACATACCTTGATGAATCAATGAAGACATGATTTACTAAAAAACAACAGCGGCTGTGACTATGGTTGTAACCTTCTCAATTAAACCATGAATTTTCAACGAAACCCTTAGGGATGAGTCAAAATGATTATGCCCATCTTTTACTTATTGTTCCTTTCAAAGAAAATTGTCAGATGTCTGCTGAATTAAAACCAAAGATGGCTCGCCGTAATTTGTAATTGACACCTTGCACTTTGCAAAGACTCAAAATACCATACTCCTCAATATGACAAAAACATGATAGTTTGAATTATCATCCTGATGTAGGCATGATTCAACCACAAGAATGAAAACAAATATTGTAGCATAGTTGAAAATTTCAATACCTTTAGCTCTTATGTACTTAACAAGCACATGCTTCTTTCTTGGAAAACCTTTTAATGTTGTCATCAATGTCATTTGTGTATGAAACATCTTTAAAAAATGTAGTCCTTTGTTAATGTCCATAAAACATAAACTTGACTATGAAATGATAAAATCTTTATTAAACCCATTCTTGGAAATGTTTTTTGTAACAACAACAATGTCAACAATAAAAGTTTGTAACTTAATCTTTGTTGATCCCTTTGTTCACCACTCCTTCATTGCTGATTTTGCTTCTCAATGCTAGACCCAAATCTTGCTTTTCTGACTTATGACATTCACTTGATATTCTGGCCACATATTGTCCTTATGCTTAATTTGATGTGAATGCCTCTGAATGGATATCTACTTTTCATTTACGTTGTAGTTTTGCATGTAACCTAATGATTTCTTTATAGCCAACAAATATTAGATGCTTCCATACCTGTTCAATTGAGACTATTTCTATTCATGTTAGAGTATTATGTTGTGACTCTGAAACATTCATGTCATGTTTCGAATCCATTATTGAATATTACTTTCACTCCCTATTTTTTGATCTTTCTATAGCAGCACCTTGGACTGATGTTACTGTGCGACATTAATGCTCTATTTTCTATGAATATCTGTGGATAAAACTTGTTCTTTTAATTACACATGGCTTCTTCGTGTAGCAATGCATGTATGCTCTTGTTCAATGAATTATTTTCATTTACAGTACTGCACCCTTTTTTATTTACATACTTCACCCCTTTGGTATATGTTGCTTCGTCTCTTAGTTTCTCCTTGTCGCCATGAATCTTCCTCTTTAAATAATACTCCTCTGCTTAGCAATGTAGTTGTCAATTTGCTGACTTTCTTTGACCTTATGAACTTCACACTTAAAATTATTTGACTGTTGTTGTCCACATAATGATGTTCTAAGGTAATAATGAACAGAAAACTTATTCTGTAGCAATCATTTGTTGTACCTTCTCTCCTCATAACAAAAGTTGAATCCATTGTTTTATATGCTCAACCTTGACATGATATGCATTCCTCCTATAGCATTGTTGCGGAAATATAACATCTTGTAGAAATTTTGAAATTCTATTAAAATGAATTAAAAGCCTCTTGTAGCCTTTGAATGATCAGTGTCATTCTAAGAATCATTGTTGTGTCATTCTAAGAATCATTGTTGTTCCATGTTTTTTAAAACCTTCTGGTTCCTTTTATTGATTTGAAATTATAACAACAACTCCATATAAACTTAATCTTCAAGTTTAGAACATATAATGATACTTCCTTCTTAAAATCAGACTGTAGCTCTTCCTTTATTGACTGTTTTCATAACTTGTAAATGTTATTTTTTCATAGATATATGTTGAAAATACTGCTTTACTTCTAATGAATGCTGCCCCTTTAGCATTAGCACCTAAAAACATTGGATGATTGCTCTGTAGCTATATAACATCAATTTATCTTCATTGAATGTCCTATGTTATCATTATACACTGTTGTTGTATCCTTTGAATTTGATGATACCATTGCCTTTAACATTTATAGCAACATTACTATTGTTGTTCATATGCACCCTTTCTTGCATTATTTGTTGTCATTACATTGTTGTCGATAACTATCCTCTAAATTGTTATGTTACTTATTAATATCCATATCACTGTTGTTGTAGCTTCATATCAGATCTGTACATATCTTTAAGTTGTTGCTCATTAAGACTCAAATGTATGCATAATGATGTTTTCATGAGCTCAATCTGATTGTTATTTGCAAATTAATGTTACTCATCATTCCAAGTGTCTGCAAATAAAGAATTTATTTTCTAATGATTAAATCTGCCAAAAAATCATATACTTATCTTAGTACAACAATGAATGAATGATTGCCTTGTTTTGATGTCAGGTTACCTTTTGTGTTTGGTACTGCTCCTTGATAGAATATGTTTCACCTTTGTATGTTGCAATTATTCCTGAGATGTATATGTACTTTTCCTTCATAGATGACATATTAATGATGAATTCATTGCGGCTCCATTCATCTTTTGTTGATACTTGGAGATATTAATAGTGAAGGTTGCTCATTAATGGATTTAGCAAAGCTATCCCTTTGTTAATTTTTCCAAAATGTAAAAGAAAAATGCAAATATGTGAATGCTCATAATAAGTACTTGTGTTAGTATTAGATAACATGAACAGTTGCATTCTTTTTACATCACATATCTAAACTGTTGAATCTGAACTTTTTATAGCCACTAGCTCCTTTCAAGTTAATATGAAATGTATGTGTCATTTTGTAGCTCAAATCCTAATATAAAGATTGGGCAAACATTGTTTGAAAGATTGAAGCTATATTATATCAGGACAAACAAAGTGTTTGAAACTTGTTGTCGTTATCATATTGAATTTGATCTCCACTATCAGGTTTTTTGAAAGTTTGTAGAAGACACTTATGGTTTTGAAAATGCTCCTCCTAGTAGACAAATTGAGTTCATCTCATCCATTTTATGTGACAAAAGAGATGATGCAGCTGGACAAATAAATTGCATAAAAAAGAATATGTCAAACATGTGTTGATTTGACTATTTTTCCTTTGAAAAATGAAAACATTGATGTAACAAAGATGGTAAATTGCAAGAGTTACAAATATGTAAAGAATGAAAAAAAATTTGGGAAAAAATCCAAAAGGTTAGAATATGTTGAAGAGGAGATAAATGTTGGAGTATTTATGGACAAATTTTAAAAATTGATTCAACCCTACATTCATCATGTTTTTTTTGCAAAGTGGAAAGCACAACAATTCCAAACACTGAGAGATAATTTCCCACTTGGGACTATTATATCCGTTGTTGATTTTACAAAAAATTATTCCTTTGTTCGTCAAAAGGCAATTCAATCAAAATACTATTTTTCAGAGCAAATTACTATTATGGTACATGTGTGTTATCGATACACGCAATTAGATTTGGATGGTATTCAAAGCACATTTGAAGCACATGTCATCAAGAAGGAATTTGATTTTTATATAAGTGATGATAGAGAGCATGACAATCATTATGTAGAACACTGCTTCCAAATGTTTTTTGTAAATTTGAAAGAAAGAGGTATAAAATTTGATAAACATTATGTTTGGTCAGATGGATGTGTTGCACAATTCAAATCATCCAGACCATTTTATGCACTATGTAGATATCATCGTAATGAAAACATACAACATGTTTGGAGTTTCTTTGAGAGTGGACATGGAAAAGGTGAACATGATGGTGCTGGAGCTTGCATCAAACGTGCTCTACGAAAGTATCAAATGAATTATAAGGGAGTTCATATAAAAAATGCACATGATGTTGTTGAATGGTGCAAGACATATTTCACACCAAATGAGAATGGCATGTCATCAGGAATGACTCAAGCAGTACCACATAGAAAATTTTGGGAGATAAAAGGTATGCACACATTTTTAAATTATTAAAGTGTTTAAATTTTTATGTACATTCTTTATTCAAATCATATTTATAGAACGTAATATTATATATGCATTTGTTCAGGTGTGGATAGAAAAATTATGCATGGTTGCAAGTGGATAGAAAAGACGTGATCTTTGCATTCAGTTATGAGTATGAATTGTCGCAATTGGACGTTGAACACTATGGACTACTCATGATTTTGTTGTAACTGCATGGCTGACAATTATGAGGAATGCATCAATCAAGACCATGGATATGTAGGTGCACAAAATCTAGCACCACTAGTTGTTACTGATACATTTGATAGAGATGAAGATGAAAACTTCAGTGATGTTCCTTTGATTTCTACTGATTACGATCATATCTCGGGATTGATCAAAATTGGTAAGTATATATTTCACATTATATGGTCTATTGAGTTGCATGTATCTAGATAGATAGATAGATCTATAGATTGACTATTAGATTGAACTAACAGTCGCCAGATCTAGAGTGCGAGGCACATCCTGAGATGGTACATCATGTGCTAGTACATCCTGAGTGGTCATCTAGATGTAACATGTCAAAGATAAGTGTTAACAATTAAGTACTTGATTACATGTTATAACTGCATGTAAAATGGAACAAATATCTGAATATATTTAAAATTAGTCCTATTAGGTCTTAAGTCCAGTCTCATTAGGTCTTAAGGGGTCATATTAGGTCTTAAGTGATCTTATTAGGTCTTAAGGGTCCTAGGATGTACTAATTGGTTTTAATAGATCATATTAGTCCTATTAGGTCTTAAGTCTAGTCTTATTAGGTCTTAAGCGGTCATATTAGGTCTTAAGCAGTCTTATTAGGTCTTAAGGGTCCTAGGATGTACTAATTTGTTTTAATAGGTCATATTAGTCATATTAGGTCTTAAGTCCATTCTTATTAGGTCTTAAGGGGTCCTATTAGGTCTTAAGGGTCCTAAGATGTACTAATTGGTTTTAATAGGTCATATTAATCCTATTAGGTCTTAAGTCCAGTCTTATTAGGTCTTAAGGGGTCATATTAGGTCTTAATTGGTCTTATTAGGTCTTAACGGTCCTAGGATGTACTAATTAGTTTTAATTGGTCATATTAGTCCTATTAGGTCTTAAGTCTAGTCTTATTCGGTCTTAAGGGGTCCTATTAGGTCTTAAGGGTCCTAGGGTGTACGAATTAGTTTTAATAGGTCATATTAGTCCAAGTAGGTCTTAAGTCTAGTCTTATTAGGTCTCAAGGGGTCTTATTAGGTCTTAAGGGGTCCTATTCTAGGTCTTAAGGATCTTAAGGGTTCTTAAAGAGTTTTATGTCACAATAGGGGTCTTAAAGGAACCTAGGGTGTACTAATAGTCCTAAAGGGTCCTAGGATTTACTAGTTGGTTTTAATAGGTCATATTTGTCCTATTAGGTCTCAAGTCTAGTCTTATTAGGTCTTAAGGGGTCCTATTAGGTCTTAAGTGGTCCTAGATTCTATGTCTTAAAGATCTTAAGGGTTCTTAAAGAGTTTTATGTCACAATAGGGGTCCTAAAGGAACCTAGAGTGTACTAATAGTCCTAAAGGGTCCTAGGATGTACTAATTGGTTTTAATAGGTCATATTAGTCCTATTAGGTCTCAAGTCCAATCTTATTAGGTCTTAAGGGGTCCTATTAGGTCTTAAGTGGTCCTAGATTCTATGTCTTAAGGATCTTAAGGGTCCTTAAAGAGTTTTAAGTCACAATGGGGGTGCTAAAGGAACCTAGCATGTAATAATAGTCCTAAAGGGTCCTTGGATGTACTAATTGGAATTAATAGGTCCTATTAGGTCAAGTAAGCGGTCTTATTAGGTATTAAGGGTCCTAGGATGTATTAATTGGTTTTAATAGGTCATATTAGTCCATTTAGGTCTTAAGTCTACTCTTATTAGGTCTTAAGGGGTCCTATTAGGTCTTAAGTGGTCCCATTCTAGGTCTTAAGGTTTTTAAGGGTTCTTAAAGAGTTTTATGTCACAATAGGGGTCCTAAAGGAACCTAGAGTGTACAAATAGTCCTAAAGGGTCTTATGATGTACTAATTGGTTTTACTAGGTCATATTAGTCCTATTAGGTCTCAAGTCCTATCTTATTAGGTCTTATGGGGTCCTATTAGGTCTTAACTGGTCCTAGATTCTATGTCTTAAGGGTCTTAAGGGATCTTAAAGAGTTTTATGTCACAATAGGGGTCCTAAAGAAACCTAGGGTGTACTAATCTTCTTAAAGGGTCCTTGGATGTACTAATTGGTATTAATAGGTCCTATTAGGTCAAGTAAGTGGTCTTATTAGGTATTAAGGGTCCTAGGATGTACTAATTGGTTTTAATGGGTCATATTAGTCCTATTAGGTCTTAAGTCTAGTCTTATTGGGTCTTAAGGGGTCCTATTAGGTCTTAAGTGGTCATATTCTAGGTCTTAAGGATCATGAGGGTTCTTAAAGAGTTTAATGTCACAATAGGGGTCCTAAAGGAACCTAGGGTGTATTAATAGTCCTAAAGGGTCCTTGGATGTACTAATCCAGTAAATTAATAGGTCCTATTAGGTCTTAAGAGTCCTAGGTATTCTTCAAGAGTTCTAATAGGTCACAATAGGGGTCCTAAAGGGTCCTAAGGTATACTACGTGGGTCCTCTAAGTGTCTTAAAGGGTACTAGGATGTACCAAGGCTCAGTCCTCCTAGGATAATATTTTAACATCTAACTCTACATGAACATATATATACATGTAACTCTAAAACAAATGTACATGAGAGAGAGAGAGAGAGAGAGAGAGAGAGAGATTCCTAATGTTTTCTAGCATTATCTACTATAGTTTCTAATGTTTTGTAAATATTTTCTAAAATTTACTAACATTCTACTATATTTTTCTATCATTTTCGGACATTTTCTAACATACTAAGTTACAATTTGATAACATTTGCTTACATTCTATTACGATTTTCTAATATTTTCTAATCTATACTAAGTTATAATTTTCTAATATTTTCTAATGTATACTAAGTTACAATTTTCTAATATTTTCTAATATATACTAAGTAACAATTTTCTAATATTTTTTAATGATATACTAAGTTAAAATTTTCTAATATTTTCTAATGTATACTAAGTTACAATTTTCTAATGATATACTAAGTTAAAATTTTCTAATATTTTCTAATGCATACTAAGTTACAATTTTCTAATATTTTCTAATGTATACTAAGTTACAAATTTCTAACATTTATTCTACAATTTTTTAATGTTTTCTAACATTTTCTAGCATTCTACTATGATTTTCTAACAGTACTACTACGATTGTCTAACATATTCTAACATTCTACTATGATTTTCTAATATACTAGTAATTTTCTAACATATTCTAAAATTCAACTAAGGTTTTCTAACATTTCTACAAACTAAACATTATTTAAAACAAATAACTAGCTAAAATAAATAAAAAACATATAATTTATAACAAAAAATGAGAAAAATGTGTGTACCTGATACTGCAAACAATGAAAAGAGGTTGAAAATGCTCGAGAGGTGTTGATGTTGTATTGGACGTCACTGATTCTCTCTAAGCCTCGGGTCCACAAAATCTCCAATAATCAATGGTGAAAATGAAATGGGTTGCCAAAAATATATAAAAAGTCTGGCAATAAATGGTTTCGCGTGAAGGGGGGCTTCACGCGAAGTACCCTACGTGGGGTACTTTGAGAAAAGCCTCCACTTCGCGCGAAGTACCTTACATGGGGTACTTCACGCAAAGCCCATTAAACCCTTCGCGCGAAGAGGGTACTTCGCACGAAGCCATCAGGAATGAAATTTTTTTTGAAGGACCGATTTTCTTCGTCCTAAAAAGTGTGACACACTATTGTAAGATCACCCACCCTTAATGTTACCAGATAAGATATCAAGGAGGGAAAAATTAACTCTGTCAGAGAAACTAAAAAAATTCCAAATTTCTTTAGCAAAAGGACAGTCAAAAAATACATGAGTAGCAAACTCTGGGAGTCTACAGAAGCTACAAATAGAAGGGTCATCACTGGGCAGTTTTAGAGGAAGTCTATGCAAGAGAAGCCGCAAAAGGAAGCACTCAATTTTTGGTTATGCAAGGGAAGTTCACATATTGCAGAAGATTTTGGTCCACTCAACATATTCAAGACAAAGGTTCCAGCAGGCGCTCACATGGGAGAAAATGGAGGAGTCATTAACTAGGAGGGCATACATCTGTTTAGATTTGATCTCGGGTAGAAAGGTACCATTCGACCACTTAAAAAGAAGGTGGCAATTGTTGTCTACATAATGATCATTAGGAAGATTAAGGTCTTTACATGCTTCTTTCAAAATAGAAAAAGTTCTAAACTATGAGGTTGGTAGGTCAAATATAACTTTCAATTCTTCCCAACCAATAAGTGTTTCATTTTGGATAATATCAGTCATATAGGAAATTCCTTTTTCATTCCACAGTCTAGGTGAGCACCCTTGTAGTAATGCAAGAGGTTTCTCTTTGTATTTCAAATTCCACCATATAGATCTATTGCCACAAATCATATTATTACAGTGAATCACCTTATTATCCGAAATATATTTTTTAACATAATCCCAACCTTTCCATATTAATTTGAACATTGCTGATCCTTGCACTTTATAATCAAATTCTCGTGTAAGGATGTCATTAAGTGATAAATTCGTCCATTTCTTTTATTTCTTAGGATAACCTCTTATAATATTATTTCTTATCAAAATCTTCTATGGGTCATCTCCCTCCACGTATTTTACAATCCATTTAGTGGCAAGAGATATTTCTTGAATTGTTAGGTCCTTCAGACCTAATACCCCATTTTTCTTCTCTGTAGTACACCATCCCATCTCATAGAATTCCCTTTTTTATTACCCCTACCATCATACCATAGATATTCCCTTATGATTTTTTGGAGAGTATTAAGTTGGTAGTGACAAAATAGCCAAGCTGAGGAGTAATAGATCGAATAGGACTTAAAAGAATTTTTCGACAACCCTGTCATGGATAAATATTGGCTATCCCATTTGTTTAACTTCTTTTCTACTCTTTGTTTAACCCATTCCCACATTGTTTTCATGGTTTGGCTTATGGAGAATTGGATGCCCAGATATTTGACTTGGTAATTCACTTCCTCCCATCTAAATGTCCATTGGGATAACCATAGTGGAGGTTCCTTTGTCCATCCTAAGAAGATGAATTTCTCCATTGAAATCTTACTACCTGAGGTTGTGCAAAACCAATCCATCTTATTCATAAATTTTATTAGATTCTCAACCTCTAGCCGCAGTACTAGTGTTGTATCATCAACAAATTGCACATTGGTAACTTCTTTACCTTCTGGAATTTGTATTCCCCTAAATCTTAGTAGGAGTAAATCGTTTGAGATTAGATAACTTACTGCATCCGCAACTATTAAAAATAGGGTTGGTGCAAGAGGACATTCTTTCCTAATAGATCTAGTCAATTCAAAACTATATAATCTAACACTATTTACTTCTACCTTGGCCAAAGCACTGGTCATCAAAGTTTGGACCATTCTTACAAATTCCTTTAAAAAGCTTAGCGCTTCCATCGTCAAATAGATGAAGTCCCATTCAATTCAGTCATATGCTTTCTCGTAATCCAGTAGAAGCATACATGCTTGCTGATTGGTTTCTTTAGCCAACTCCATGTCTTCCCAGCATGTAACCAAGTTCTCCAAAATTTACCTGCCTTTAACAAACCTAGTGTGATTATAATTAATAATCTTAGGAAGAACCTCTTTAAGTTTAGTAGCCAAGGCTTTGGCCAAAATTTTGTATGAAACATTAAGAAGTGTGATAGGTCGCCATTTTTTTATCAGGGAACTATCACCCTCCTTGTGAATAAGCTTGATAAGTCCACTATTAATCTCTCTTCCTAAGGTTCCTTGTACAAAGGCTTCCTCATACACCTCTAGCAGATCTTTCCCAATCTAATCCAAATTTTTCCTATAAAATTCTATAGGCAGACTATCAGGTCCAGGGGCCTTATCTAGTACCATTTGTTTTATAGCACCATTAATTTCCTCTAAACTGATAGGCTTGTTGAGCAAGTTTAAGTCTTCTTCCCCCACTCTAATAGGAACAAATTGTTTGATCTTATTTCTATCTTCTACCATCTCTTCCCCACTATTCTCTGAAGTGAATAGTTTTTGATAAAATTGTGCGAAAACTTGGACAATACTCTGTTGGTCCTCAATTTTAGCCCCTTCTTCCCAAATCTCCTCAATCCTGACCTTGGCTTCTTTTTTTAAGGAGGTTTAAAAATATTTTGAACCCCTATCTCCATGCTCCACCCACTTACTCCTAGATCTGATATTGACTCATATGAGCTTATCATTCTGCACTCTTTTGAGAGCATCTTTAGTTTCTGTTACTTTAGATGCAACCTCTTTAAAGGAGGGATTTTCTCGCATAACAATTTGTTTCCTGGAAAGATCTTCATGCATTTTTTCTTCCAACCATCTAGCATCCCTGGCCCTTTTCCCTCCAATTGTTTGAAACAAAGACTTCCAAATTGAGGTGTTTTGGGCCCATCTACTCCTTTCATTACTATGTTTCACCATTTCTCTGTTGTAGTACCATCTAATCATATACACAACATTATAGATTCCCACCTCATCCAACAAAGAGGTGTTAAGGCATAAATATTTATGTCGAGGGAAAATCTTATCAGTAGATCTACTAGGAGTGAATCTGGAAGCAATGGGGTGATGGTCTGATAGTGTATAGGGGACCGCCCTAACCAGTATGTCAGTATCATCTTTCTGACAATTGAAAAAATAATGATAAAAATAAAATCTATCAATCTAGATTAGATACTTTTGCCTCCTTTTTTAAAAGTTGCACCAAGTATACCAAATGTCTTTGTTGGTCTTTTTTGCACCCACTAAGTGGGTCTAGGAGTCTATGTTTTCCAATCATATTGTTCCAAAATAACTGTTCACTACCCTTCCACTCTAATCCATTACCACTAGCTTATCTTGAGAGTTCACAACCATGTTAAAATATCCTCCCAGGATCTAGGGGACTTCCTCTAGCTGATATAACCTTTTCCACAATTCAGTTCTCTCCTTATGATCATTGGAGGCATATACTCAACATATTCTTAATTCCCCACCTTTATATTCAAGGATCAACCAAACTGCTCTATTACATGGTAAAGTTCCCCATCTAGAGACAAGTTTGGCCCAGTGAGGAATTATGAGAATAGATGTGTCCCCTCTCCCTCTTTTATGTGTGGTAGAGAAGGTGGTAGCTTCTCCCCAAATTAATTTAATGGAAATGTCAAGTGTGAAAGTGGTATCTTTTACTTCTTGTAACATCAAAAAATCAAATCATTTATTTGATCTCAAAAATATCTGCACTATATACATCCTATCTGAGGATTCCAGTCCTCTCACATTCCAAGATGAAACCTTAATGTCTATAGAAAGTATGTAGAAGAGTCCATGATAGTCCTAAAGCTTGAGTAGCATTCAGGCAAATTATTACTATTATTGTTTTTGGTCTCCTTTTTATTGACTAAGCCTACATGTCTTCTCCTTTTTCCCTCGCCTTCTTTGGGTCCAATGTTGTCTTCTCCTTCTACTTGGTTCTCAAAGTTAACGAGGGTGTTATATATTTTGTGCTTTCGCTTGATTTTTCTAGAGTTGAACTTAACATCCCATGGGCTATCAACAAATAGGATGATTGCCCAATCCTTATTCACACCACTTTCACTAAAAATCTCTTTGAGGGATAAATCAGCCTTCTGAGAAGTTGCAACAAGATCCCCCCCTTTCTAACATCCTCCACCCTAGAAGGAACATTAAGGTGTGAGTGGGTAGAGGGATTGGGTAAAGGGAAGGTGTTGTCAATCAGGATTGCACCCGTGATGCAAAGTGTGAAACCTCACAATCCTGTCAGAACATGGAAACATTCTCACTGATGGGTACAAGACTAAATCTCTGGATCATAGGTGGACTTCCTCCTTGTGATCACCTAAACCAACTCTAGACGGGGAAAAAGATAGAAAGATATGCTTTGAAAAACAAAACTATGCTATGAAGGTGATCCACCAATATTTAGTGTTGCAGCAAAACTTAGGAGATATTTCAAAGAGGAATGACATAATGACCAGCTAGACGAACACTGCAATAATATCTCTATGATAGGCTCCTTTATCACTAATAAAGAGGAAAACTATAAAGTTTTCATGGTTTAATCACTGAATTCAAAAAACACAGTCACAAATCTACACCATGGGTCATCATATTCTCCATCAAAACTTGAAGGAAAATTGATTCAACAAAGGTATATAACACAATAATTAAAATCAGCACTTCACAATCAAACAATAACTCAAAAATATAGCTGGAAGGAATCAAACTCTGTATAAATCTCCAAAAAACCTACTACAAATTGCTCCAATACAATAATGCCCACTTTTTGCAATATGTCAAAAGTGAGGCAAAAAGAAAAAGTCCCCTCAAAAGAGGTGAAAATACAAGATATAGGCCAAAGAAATCCAAAGGGTTAAATGCATGAGAAAACCCCACAAAATGAGGAACCAAACTGTCAGAAACCCGATTCTCACTGATCCACAAATTCCACCAAGCCATGCACAACTGAAGTGTCACTCAAAACTGCCCCAAAATTGCTCAAGATCCTCTAAAATCATGCAGAAACTGTGGGGGTTGGATATGAGGAGAAATCCCATTGAAATAGGGATAAAACTAAAGGAAACTGTGACCAAACTACTAGAAAAGGGCCCCAAACTGATGACAACTGATAGATAACTCCAAAACAACTCCAACTATGCTCCAAAGTGATGTAAATAGACCTCAACTGCCTCATAACTAATCATGAACAGAAACACCTCTCCTTGAGTGAGCACGAGATCAGCAGACAACTGACGACAACCCCTAGAAAAGTGTGAGACAACCTAAGACAAACTCCTAGACAAGATCTCCTATTTGCACTTAAGATAATTAATAATTATTGTCTTATAACTGCGACAAATATTTATTATTATCACAATAAAGATGTGCAAAAACCCCTCTCTAAGACTTATTTATTTATTAACTATTAATTGTTTATATTTTAATATATTTAAAAAATATATATTAAAATATAGTTTAATAATATTTAATAAATAAAAACCTCCAATTTATTCACTTATTAATGCAAAATGTATCTTAATATACTTAATTTTTAAAAGTAAAATAGATTACACTATTTTAGTATTTACTTAAAATTAAATATATAAAAATACATTTATTAATACTAAATAAATCAAAAACACACAACCAATTAAAATAATTCAAAATTCATACTTTATTTAAAATTAATATAACTTAACATAACAAAATACATAATTTAATGAATATCTTTATAAACGATATCATTCAATTACATATTTTGTTGTGTTAGTTAATATCATTTTAAAAATAAAATATGAATTTTGAATAAACTCTTAACTAAACAAAAATTAATACTTTGATTAAATTCAAAACTTATAAATTAAAGAATATCATAATAAATAATATTCATTAATTTATAAGCTTTGAATTTAATGAATATTATTACTTTTAAGTCTTAGCTTAACCCCTAGTCACGAACTCGATACCTATATTAGGCTAAAGAAAAAGACTAAGCAAAACTAAGGCTAAAGCCTTTCTATGCTACGGGTCACATAGGGTAAAAACCCTAAAGTCATTCATTTATCTCATTCACTTTGCCTTGTTGTTGTTGTCTTCTCTAACCGCCGCCTCCAAGGGTTTGGAATTTGACCCTGCTGCCGTCACCTCTCTTCTGGGATCTCTTTGCATTTTAAATGAAAGAAAACTTGTTCCTCTTACGCTCCATTGTTTTCCTGGAGATTTGTTGTTTGAGATGAGGCAAAGCTATGAATATTTTGAAGCATTTTTGTCACAAAACACTTCCTCATTTTTGCTGGAAATTACTGTTGTTTTATTTTGTGGGCTACTCTCTTCATTGCTTGGTAAGTTTTAAAAATGTCCTACCTCCTCCATATACAAGCTTTTCTTTGGAGAATAATGGGTATTTCAATGTTGTTGTTGTAAAGTTCTGCGTTTAAATTCTCCAACTGCCTCTTTCATTCTGTAGCACGTAGGGTTTCTTATTTAACATTGAAATAAAGAACTAAACTCAAAATTTTCTATCTGTGCCTATTGAGGACTTCACAGTTGGATTCTTTCATGCTGCAATCTTTTAGAGGGCTTTTCTTCTTTAAGGAATCGCGACCACCGTATATTTTCTGAGGGTTTCACTCAAACTTCAGCCAAAATAACAAGAGCCTTGAGAACTTCCATTGGAGCATGACCCTCTTTACTTTTTCTGTTCAAAATCTCTACATATTGAAGGCCGCCATAGATTCATTCTCTGTCACTACTATATGTTTACTATGGCTTTAGTTTGGAGGTCATAATTGTAGAACAAACCTCCATGCTTGTTCTTTATTTGCCACAATCTCATACTATGGCCTCTGTAAATAATAAAACCCTCTATGCATTTGACTGTGGCCGTGCAGATTTGCCTACAACTAATATCACTTCATACTATTCTCTAAATGTTTTGATGTGGGTTTGAAATTGTTGTTAATTCCTCTAGACTTGATCTTGTATTTCAAGACTGCATTGGTGCTCACTACATCTACTACAAAAATCTAGTATCACAACGTCCTATATATCACAATTTTTGTTGAGATTGCGGACAACATTAATGATGAAATGTATGCTACTATGTTACCTTTCTCCTCCCATGACTACCATCATATTAAAATACAATGCTTCTTTGATGTATTTTATCCTCTGTTCTCTTGGCAAGCAATATGCTCCTTTCTATTGCATTGGCACTGTCTTGCCACATATTTTGAAATATGATTTTTCCTTAAACCACCGATGACAATGAAATATTGTTGTATCTGCACAAAACTATTGAATACCACCTCTTGGGGTATTTTTCCATACCATTAGGATATTATCTCTATGTTCCTTTTCACTCATGATTACTGTTCATTGTTCCAAAATGTAACAACAAATGCAAATCTGTAAATTCTCATAATAGGCACTTGTACTAGTTGATCTATATTAGATTTAGTCTTCATGAACTGATTGAACATGAACACCTTGCATTCCTTTTGAACATACTGTTGATAATTGCTAACATGAATCATTGTGAATTGCATTATATATCTGTACCTGCACATCTAAACAACCTGTTAGATAAAACATGATTATTTGAATGTTGTCATTTAGCTTCTCCTTCATAATGTTTTGAGATAATGAATGTCAGAAGGTTTCATGTTAAACAAACACGTCCCTTCAACAACATGTGTCTTTAAATCTGCTCCATTATTCAGCCAGAAGGTCCCATGTCTGAAACTTATGCATTCCCCCTCAATAGCCTCCTCAAATATTCGGTCTTGGCCTCTTCATATCTCAGTTGGAAGTTTCCATGCGTATACTAAATGTATATTCCTTCAACAACCTACAATGTCTTCATACATGTTCTACACATTGAAAAACTATTAATAAAAACATGTGCTCTTTTCTGCACCATTCTGAATATGTATCTGTATTGATGTCATGCTTAGAGATAGGTGTTAATTTCGTCATTGCTTAGTCTATTTTAGACTAACACCCTTTCTTCCATATCTTGTAGGCACTTTCAGGATGTGGGCGCTCTTCAACTAGCCAACCAACGACATTCAACAACCTCACCCATCATTCCATCCAGGCAATTATGGCATCAACCCTATCTTTATCGTAACTTTTGTATATATGCATGTTCTTTCTTATTTCTTGCATTGTTTTTAAGAGCTTTCCCATTGCTTGTGTGGGACCCATTTTTTATATTTGTTTATAAATGAATAAATAACTCTTGATTGAAAATACATTTATATTTTACTTGTAAAATGTATTTGTACATTAAAAAAATGTTCTCTTTTTCTGCATTTTCCCTTTTAGCATAAAGAAATTAATCATGAATGCTCCAAAAATAAAATATATCAAATGTACCTTTCACCAACGCTATCTAAGATTTTCCAATTTGAGCATGATGCAAAAATTGGTAACAGAAGGTAGAGGAAGGGATGGGGGGTTGCAGGAATGACAGTTAATTCATAATCATTCAATGAACTTCTACTGGAGAGAGCTCTATTTTTACTTCCACTCTGTTCTTCTGAGGTATCCATGTCATCTCGACAATAGTCATTGTTCCCCATCTCCCCTTCTTCTTGCAGACTCTCTCTATCAATTCCCTTCTTATTGTCACTTTTGTCTTGGAGAGACTTGTTAGGAGGGGGGTGTGTTCAACAATTCTTTCATTGCTATTTCCTCTCTTTCTCTCGAAGGGTCCATAATTTCTCCTAATCTTATCCATAACCAATTGTTGAGCATTTTAAAACTTGCATCTATTTCTTCCTTTTTTTGCAGAGGAGGATTATTTTCTTCAATCTCGTTGTTCCTGGTTCCTCCACCGAATCCCTTTCAAAACCAAGAGAAATGAAAAGTTGTTCAAGGATTAATTTGATAGGGCTAGGATCAACCATGTTGCATTCACCAGAATTAGGGGAAGGGTTAGGGAGGAATCAATGGTCTGAGTCACAAAAGAGTAAGGTTGGTGAGAGCTAGGGAGTTCACGTAGCTCAATCTTGCCCTTACCATTGGAGGCGGCTTGGGGTTTATATTTTGTAGCCAAAAGAGGGCAGTTTCTCCTCCTATGGTTGTCTCTCTTGCAAAGGAAGCATGAGTTCACTCCACCTAGAAATTCCACCAAACAAGAGAAGAGACCATCCTCAAGATCAAAAACAAGGTTGTCAGGATTATCAACACTGAGTTTGATAGAAACCAAGACTCTAGCATCCATGTGTGGGAGCAGGGCATTAGACTGATCAACACGAATGACTTTGCCCAATCACTCTAGGGCTTCTGGTAATACATTCCAAAGAAATGGAGGTATTCCTCTAATGGTTAACTACACAGGGCATGATAATGCCATAATTTCTTCAAGATTGGCATTACTTGACCAACCTAGGGTACGAAAGTTACAAGAGACAATATTCTTGAATTTTTTATCAACCATAGCCTTCTGTCTGGTTGAGTCGTTGAAGAAAATAATGAATAACCCTTTTTGAAGCATTCTGCAAAAGGATAAATTAAACGCTAGTTTCTTCCCCCCACCGAGTGGAGCCAATTATTCATAAACTATAGGAAGGAATCGTATCGATATTTTGAGCAGCAAGGAAAATAGCAGTATCTACAATCCTACATCTCTCTTCCTTAATCACATTACACATATCTATATTAGGAGAAATGACAATGCATTTGGAGACTAAAACCTTACCTCTTGGTCCTCCTTCGACTCCATTGCCTCCCTAGTCTTTGTCAATGAATCTGGTACCATCCTTACAGATTGGGACACCTGACACCACTTGACTAAATGTTTTTATCTCCACCTCTCCACTGCATGCAGTCTTAGGGTTAACTCTGACGTCGAGCCTATATTACCTAGGAAATTTGGTGAGCACTGAATGTGCCCTACGTGTGGAGGGCCAAATTGGCCACCATGTGCTCAATCTCGTTGAGTAAGTTGCAGAGCATATCCTTGTTCTAGTACTCGCATTTTCTAGTGAGGTTCCATATAATCATTTTATTATATTATAGTTATTACATAGTATATAGAAAACTAATAAATAATATTATATACGATTAATATTATTTAATTGAAAATATATAATATTAAATTAATATTATAAGTTTATTATTTATTTTTTTGGTCGGTAACGAATTTTGACTAGAGCTTAGAACCAATGGGGTCACAGTGGGGGACCCCATCCCCATGGTGGAATTATAGATTTTTCTAGATCGCCAACACTTGAGCTGATAGTCGATGTGGTATTTGGTCATCCATCGATATGCCAACACCCTTGAAGGGATCTCTATTTTTTCATCTATCCATCCATCATCAACCCTTATCTCTTCGCTTCACCTTATTACTCCACTGAACTTCTTATCACTCTGTTGCACCTTATCTCTCACAAATCCATCTAATCTCTTCGCAACTTAAACACCTTATGCCTCCCCCAAGCTAATCTCCTTATAACTCCCATTGACTAATCTCTTTATGCCTCCTGCCAGCTAATCTCTTTATAACTCCCGCTGACTAATCCTCTTATGACTCCTGTCGACATTTCTCCTTGTCTCTCCCGCCGAATTTAAACTCCTTATCACTCCAGCAACTAATCTCCTTATACCTCCCGCCGGCTAATACTCCTTATCACTCTAGTGACTAATCTCCTTATACCTCCCGCTAGATAATACTCCTTATCACTCCAGCAACTAATCTCCTTATCCCTCATGCCGGCTAATACTCCTTATCACTCCTAGCAAACTGTTTTGACGCGCCAATACCCTCCTGCCATCCAAACCGCGGGCACCAGCGCATGAATTTTGTCAACTGCCTGGTCAAAGTCCTTCATGCCATCATCTCCTGCGCCAAACCTTTTTACCACGTCCTTCGAGCTCCTCAACCGTCGTGCGCCCACACCAAATATGTCCTCGTTCATCGTGCACAACTATCTTCGAGTCGCTTGGAGCAGGGGGATGCTCGAGCCAGCATATCAGCGTGCTGAGATTTGAACACATGACCTCCCTCTTTCAAGGGTGCACAACCACCGTTGCGTTGTGGGCTGATCCCCATAAGTCAATTATTATTTATATTATAAATTTAATTCACATAATTTATAAAATATAAATGTAAGTTATACATTATTAAGATTTGTATTATTAAAATTTATTATATTATATACTTCTAGTGCGTACAATTTTTTTAATACTGTTGGATATTACTTTTCATATGTGACTTACTAATTGAATGTGGTATCTCATACTTACATGCTCTAGCAGTATTCATATCACCTACCTTCTTACTTGTACTTTATCTATTTGAATGCATCATACTTTGAAATGTTAAAAATATGTAATTGCACCATATACAAAATTCATGTGCAAAATAAACCATTTGCATTGTATTATATGGTTTTATAGTAAAATCAAAATTATCAAGCTCTTAACCCACTACAAAAGATTTATACTTCCCACATATACTACAAACACTCGTAACTAAATACATAATTTTAGAGTTGTCTTTATTGATTTATGAAATCTATATCAATATAATTGGTTTTGAAAATGTTAAATAATACAATTCCAAATTACAACCAATTCTAGTCTACTACTTTCTACTTCAAAAAGAGAAAAATAGATTTGCCAACATTTGGGAGGAACTATGCTGCAATACAACCTTGTTAATATTAATTACAATATAATTGTTAATAATATAGAACTATAATCATCCCTTGACAGGTAGGTGAGGTGGCTTGGGCAATGATTTTTCTCCCCACTGGTCTCAACTTTGACTCCCTGAACCCAGTGTTTAAATAGTATGTGTAATGTATGTGACCTTGCCCATATGCCAAGGAATTAGTCTCGCGTCAGCTCGCCTCAAAATGAGTGTTGGGTTGGGTTGGGTCACGGGAATACCCTCAGTGACCAAAACATAATAAAAATATAGAACTATAATCATATTATTAGAAATTGTTGATCTTAGCCGTAAATGCTATAATATTAGTGCAAATTGAATGTACCTTAAAGACTGTATATATAGGACAGATTGGACAACTCTTACAATGCAGATCTGGGTGTTCTTTCATTTAGATTTGAGTGCCAAATCATATTCAAAGGTCAGATTAAAGGCAACCAAGGAACAAGATTTTGAGGGTAGTATAAGTGTTACCCTAATTTACAACATCCATCAAAATAACCACAAATAGGAAAAAATGCACTTTTAGAAGAGTCCAATTAATACTATCCTTCATATATTATTAGTTAACATTTTATCATTACATTCATTATCAAAAGTTATCATTTGTGCTCTAAGAATTGATCACATTCCAAAGTTTCAAATTTATAATTGATCAATTACATTGTGCATTCAAACTGAATGTAATATACAAGTGTCTTTTCATATTTCTTTTCATGTCAAGTAAATAGTACATTGCAGAATAGAAAGCATGATAGAAGTATGGAGTAGGGGTCCCATGCATTGCCTTGTGGTTGGGTTGCTTGTTTATTATCTGTCAGGTCCTAGGTCTCCAAAGTCCATGTCTTCATCTTCATTTAGGTCTTTTAGGGTTCAACCTGCATCATGAGAGAAAAAGGGGTGTTAGATCCAGTTGGATCTAAGCAATACATGGAACACAAACTTCATACAATCAATTATTCTAATACTGCATATCAATCTGATGAAATCAATGTAACAAGAAAACATGCATCCACAATATCTGAAACATAGTATTAAAGGGACTTGTTCTAAACATGAAACCTTTTGCTATTTATAGTCACTTTG
>MU226612.1:362096-378446 GCA_018584345.1 Thuja plicata
GAGTCCTTTGTTCAGACCCTCCTATGAAATACTTATGCAAGCCTATCTAGTGAGTTGTGACTTATTAGACCTGTTTCCTCCATTGGTTTCATTCCTCTATACTGAGATCCAAACCCTAATTTCGGTGCATCACCCAGTAGGTAGTTCTGCTTTTAGTTATTTCCCTTTCCATGGAATCCTTCTAACCCTTTTCCCTCCAAGTTTACTTTCTTGTTTAAGAGCAAGCTAAGGTGATTATCTAAGAGGAACCAGCCTAGAATCTGGAGGTCTCATCTCGGTTAGCAGAGGTCCCACAACCTTGAGATGATTCCCTTGTTATACTGGATTATCAAGACCAAGAGAGCTTGAGATCAGAGGCGCAAATTCAGTGTATAACAATTCTTAACAAGCAAAAAGAAGACACTAATAAAGCAAGAAAGTAACATAGCAAATGGATCATTGAAAGTCAGTGAGAAAAAACACCCTTGTGACAGTCAACACTTCATAAGCAATATTATATTTAGGATAGCTGGTTAAGAAGCAATATATCTTCAAAGTTTAGAGTTTTGTTGGCACTTTTCATGGTTTTGTTTTGTCAAATATTTCTAAGGATTTCATGGGATATTACTAAATCAGTCTCTCCATTTGTTTTCCCGAATGTCTCATTATCTTAAGGAGTTTTTAAAGTAACCTTATAGTCATCAAAAGGAAGATGAAAACAGAAAGACTGAGAATACATTTGAGAAAGGGCTAGAAGGCAGTCCACAGTCCAGAAAAGAAGATACCAAGTGCATAAGTGGGCACACAGTCCTAAACATGACTAAGATAGCCAACAAGGTAATTTGCAAAACTAATGTGGATCGAGCTTAGAAGACAAACAAGGACCCAAGACTTTCAAGAGACTAGAGTGCTTTTCCTGATGGTGGAAAAGACTGTGATAAGAGTAATCGTGCGGGTACAAGGGTCTCATTTCCATTTAATAAACTCCAGATGCATATTTCCTTATTTCCATAATAGTCCAAAAAAGTATGCTAAAAATGAGTACAAAGCATCCATGAAAGAAAAACAACAAAGCGAGTAAGAGCAGTATATGAAAAAGGACAGTGAGGAGATAGAAGTACTATTGGCAGGGATCAAGCTCATAATATAACCTGTACATGACTTAGTTTAAACCCTATCCAAAATGGGCTATCTTTTGCAAGTGGGCACTGGTGCCAAAGACAACAGTACAAGAAGATAAATACTATTATGGCTCAATAAATGATAGTAGGCTATTTACAAGGTATAACAAGAATCATGAAGGGAAGACATGGTGAAGAAGATGCAAAAGACAAAGACAGTCGACTTATATGACAATTGTCGGAAACCATAGAAGAATGCAGATCAAGAAGACAAGTTTCCTTACAGCAGTGACAAAGATATGATAGGAATGAGGTCAAAGAAAGCAAAAGAAAAATATAAGTTCCAAATAACAGTGCGAGCATTGAAGAACATAATCTGAAGAAAGTTTGAAATGAATAAATGGCAATTTCTTGTGGTTTGTTGAAAAGTGAAAGATATATCAGTGTGAGACTGTGAGTCATTACCACAACAGGTGATAGGTGTTGGTCCACTTGCGGTTACAAACAAGTTCACATCATTTCTCTTATGACTCATCTTCTTATAAGTTAGTGTTGCGCACCATGCTAGCACCAGTGTATGATGATAATATACTAACACCATAATTGTTTATGGGATATCCTGCATGGGCGAAAGAAGATAGCTCACAAAAAAGTTAGCCAAGATGATGATAGTCATTGAATGACTAGAGAACATGAAATCTGTAGATGTCAATGATAGGTTTACCAAGAACAAAGGCACTTAGACATAAAAGATAGAGGCTAACGCACAAGTGATGGGAACAATTAAAAGAAGTCAGTGAAGAAAAAATAACTAACGGTCATGATGACTGTTATAAGAGCAAGAGGATATAGAAGATGGCATATAACAACTTGACAGTGACAATGAATGATATTCTCATAAGAACATCATAGCAAGGATAGTCTAAATGATAAGTGGAACAATGTTAAAAGTGGAAGTGACCAATCACGTTAAGATAACAGAGGAACAACATATAAAGTTCAGGGACAACAGCAAATGCAAAAAAACGCAAGGAAATGGGCAACCATATAAAGGGTAACATTAGAGTATGAGTCAAAACCCATAGATACAGTGAACTAACAAAAGTAAAAACAGAGTCAAAGGACATAGTGTAGAGTGAGCATCCCTTTGAGAAAGACAAAGACAGGAATTTAAATGGCAGTGTATGTGCTCTCATAGACATTGTTCATGATAAAGAGACTATTTTAGGAAAGTCCTTGCCTTGAAATGGGTGATCAGATATATGACAATTTTTGTGAAGGTTTTGTCTAACAGTGAGCATAAAAGGAGCACTGACAATGAAAAATAAAGTATCATGAAGAATCAAGAAAGGCAGGGTTCAAGAGTTCAGTATTATCATCTAAGCTATCATGGTGGTGATTCTCAAACCAAGCACACGGCAGTGTAGTCTTCTAGAGATAGTAAAATGAAATCGACAATACTGGTGATAAAGACACGGTCAGAGTTGAAAGATGAGTTGACAGTACAATATTCGAGAAACACCATAATCCTTCTTAGGTGAGAACAAGAACAATGATGAAAGTTTGAGGTCATCAAGGCTTAAAAGATAGAGATATACTGATCGCGATGTTTGAAAGGTGTTGCCGCATTTTTGAGCCTGTGAAAAATGCACTCCTTTTGAGCCTTAAGTCGTGCCAAAACCCTTTTTCCCCTTAGGCAAAGTCATGTTCGGGTATTGGCAGTTTTCTCTGCTTGTCGGGTTTTGGGGAATTTTGGGTTGATTCTTATGAATATCGGGATTTTACACCTTAGGTGATTAGGTTAGGTCGGCCCGACAAGTGGTGAAATCAGTCCAAGTCCACGTGGATGCATTGGTCACGCCTGCAGCCTACCACCCATCTGAGTTGCACAAACTCACTGCCATTGATTCTCTGTTGACAGTGATAAATGTGGAAATGCAAGCTATTCCACAGAAGATCCTAGAAATGCAAGACAGTCATTTGTACTGGACTGTAAGAAATGACAATGTGGGCCTCCCTGATGATGATGATATCACACGTGTCCTCACAGCTATGAAAGCATACAAGAAGACTCAGGAACAAACAAAAGAAGCCCTGGAGTCATCTAACTAATTCTTCCTCTTCTTCTTTCTTTCCTATTCTTGCGATAATATATTGTACATGTGTCATTATTCCGATGAGCTATTACAAACGGAATCTTGATAAGTAACCGCCAAGAAGGCTTTTTGTAAATCTATATATGGTATTTTGATAATTAATACAAGGGATCAGCAATTTTGGATTTCAATCTTACCCCTGTTGCTGAGACAACTGTGTGTCTTAAAGGTTAATTTATAGTTGTTCATTATGTCGAATGTTTAAAATTTATGGATGGATGAATGGCATCTCTAAATGGTTACAGAAATGATTTCATGTTACATGAACAAAGATTTGTGTATTTGAAGTTATTAAGCCAATCTGAGAATTGAGTCTTTGTGGCCGGTTGGAGTTTCTATTTCTTCTATCTTTTCAATTAAGTGGATAAGTGTGTGGATTTGCAGTTTCTTCTGTAGCTGCATTTGTCACTTTGAAAAAATTAATCAAAAGAACTAATTCGTAGATCTGTGAATTTGCATTAGAAATTCATGCCATTCATAAAACAGTGAATTTTCTATAGTGATGGTGATTCATTGAACGACTCTTCTGCTCTCTGCTTAAGAGCATACCCATCTTTCGAACAGGATATTAGATTATTCATTGAGGAATAAAAAATAGGGAGCTGTACCTGTCAATTCAGAGAGTGGATTATTTCTATTCTGATAAGCATAATCTTCTCAACTGTTGATTAACTGATTAAGGAATGGTGTGGGCAAGAGTTGCAATATAGATAATAATCAAGTCCAATCTGTTAACCAACAAATTTTTGGTGACTCTACTGGGGAATAAGAACAGTCACAATAAGATTGGTCACCCATAACATGAGGGAATATGGTGCTACCTCATGAAAACATAATCCCAGTCCTACAACCCAATCTTGGTTTTCAAGACGAACAAGAAGATATAATAGGCCAACTAAACACCCTTGCTTGAAGATCTAGGAGAAGTGTTGAAGAATACAGATGAGCTAGCGTGGTTCTGGAAAGAGAAGAACTAGCTGAGAACTTGGCCTTGGCATTACAAAGACAATTCCAAAGACAAAGGCAAGCTCAACAACAAGCACCCATAAGAGATAACAGACTTCCACTCAATAGATAAGGAGGTCAATAGAAACTAAAATCTGGATATTAGAAGATACACCAAGAGTGCTAGAGAACGAGGAGAAATTGACTTGGTGTTTGAAGAATTAGAAAGAAGGAATTTTACCTTGATCAACCCGCGACGTTGAAGGAAGAGTAGGCCAAGTTCTCCCCCGAAGAAGCATGACACAGGATCCCCGATCCTTCAGGGATTAACTCTACACGAGATAAGTGTTCCAAGAAGGACAACCTTCACCCCAATTCCTTTCACTCTACCTAGAAGAATGGCAGTCCCTTGGGGAGCCACAATCAGGCCTTTGAACTTGATGACACATAATCCTCTTCCTAGTGGTTCCAGGAAGAATATTCCAAAGTTCTCAGGAGATGGCTTAGTGTCTACGGACGAGCATATTGCAGCTTTCTTTGCTGCTTGGGGGTACTCGCAGTTCAACATGAAGATGTAGTTGTAAGGATCTTCATTGAAAGTTTGGTAGGAGGTACGGAAGACTAGTTTCAACACCTACCAGCCGGCTCAATTGATGCTTGGGATGCCATGAAAACACAATTTGAAAGTAGATTTAAGTCAGCGGAGGATGAACATGTCTTGCTTTCCCAACTCACGCATATCAAGCAGCCCTATGTTCCTATGAGAGACTTTATTGCTAAACTCAATAAGCTGGTGCATACGATCCTGGCAAATAACAGGCCCACGGTAGATAATTTGAAATGCTTCTTTATAGGAGCAATGCCTCCCGATATTACTTTCAATCTAAGGAGAGCACGGGTAGCAAATCTGACAGAAGCACAGTCCACAACCATAGAATTGGAGGATGATCTCATCTTTGCGGGTAAATGGAAGAGAGAGATGAAAAACCGGAGCTAGTAGTAGCAGCAAAAATTCATTTCAACAAGTTGACACGTATAATTCCAGATATTGCTCAACCTACAGCTAAGAATTTGAAGTGTTTCTTTGTCAACGTACAAATGCCCGATGTAAGTTTTCTGTTGAGAAGAGCAACTCCAGCTACTCTCGCAGTTGTGAAGGCCTTGGCTACTGAAATCGAAGATGATCTCATTCTTGCCGGTCAAATAAGAATTGAATCAAATTAATCCCAAGAAAGCCCTTCGCAAAGGAAGTAGCGAAGTATCCTGAATCCAAATCAAGTTATAATTCTATTCTCTTCCAGGAAAAGGAAGCTAACATAGTTGACGACTCCCAATTCTAGTTTATGCGGTCTCGGAAAGTCGTTGATGAAAAGAAAAAGGATGAAAATCATTCTACCGAGGTTCAAGTGAATGAAGATAATCATGTCTTTAGACATGAAAAGATGGATATGCATGAAGGTCCCAGTCAAGCTTAAAATAATGTATCTATGTTTCAAGGTCATGAACTTGAACGAGTGTTGCATGAAAGAGCTACCCCGAAGCTTGAGGACAACCTTCTCATAAATAATTCAAATTTTACCAATTCTTAAGATGGTGAACAACATACTGAGGTATGCATCATAGTCATATTTTCCTCTGAATCAAATAAGAGAGATCATTCTGAGCAGCGTGAAGTTTTCATGGTTGATGAAGCTATTATTCAAGGAGCCGATAGGAAAAGTTCAGCCTTTGTATGATCAAGGGGATATCCAATCAGACATCTTGCTTTGTTGGAGGCCAACGAGACAACAAAGGTTTCAATTGTACCTGAGCATGAAGAGGCCAGATAGGCATTTGCAGTTCAGCAAGAGCAGTTTGTAGTCATGGACCCACTTTGGGGCAGCAATACACATGATTCATCTCAAGAGGAAGGTGAATTTGTTCATCTCTTCCCAGGAGTGTTGCATCAAGTTTGGTATCATCGCCCGTGCTTTATCTGTACGTGGTCATCAAGAATCATGCAAAGTATTGCAAGTTGTTGAAAAAAAGAAGCTATTTTCCTGAGCCTGTGAATAGTTTCGTTTCAAAAGTTTCTATTGTTGGCTATTTTACGTTAGGTAGGTTTTCTCTTTCCAATAAGTGTGCTTGTACAAGTTTGTATCTTGTTTTAAGTAGTTTTTCTTTTGCATCAATCACGTCATCCTTTTTGTCATTTTAGGTTTTTGATGCAAGATTCTATAATCCAACGGATACTAAGGCATTAGGAAATTTTGGATTCTACTACCTTCGATCGTTTCCACGACTGAAGGCACTTCCCCAATTAGAGCCAGCTGTTGTCACCAATATTTGCTTGGCTAAAATTGGGGATACCCCTACGAAAATTCACCAAACTTTGACATCCTAAGGCCTTGGACATCTTTTTCGAGGTGTGTTTCCATCTCCTAGGCATTCATCGACATGGAAAAAATCTTTGGTCTCCATTTTGTCAAGTTCCCTTGTCTAAAAGTTGGCTTTTCCTTCAAATTTGGGTCTGAAATATTGCATTGCAAGTCTTTCTTCAATGTCGGATCCCTAGCCTGTAATTACAAGTGTCTCATATTGCAAGTAAACTTGCAATTGCAATGGTGGATTTTAGACCCAACAATGCAAGTATTTAGCCTATTTTCAGAGTTGTCATTACAAGTGCCTAGAAAATCGGGTCTTGGGGCTTGTATTACAAGTTTTTGTTTTGCAAGTGTTAAACATAAAAGTAAACTTGCAATGTTACCCTTGAAACCCGACATGCAAGTAATGTTGATTGCAACTAAAACTTGTAATTACCTTCCAAAGTTCCAATTTCCAATATAAATCTCAATTTTTAAGTAATACGTGTGTTAAGTCAGGTTTTCTACCCTCTGTTACAAGTGATGTTCTTTTCACTTGTAATTGCTTCTTAATATTTCAATTGCAAGCAAAAGTTTCATGTTACTTGCAGTTCGGGCCTGTCCACACCCGAAATGCAAGTTTGAAACTTAATATAAACTTGCAAAATCCTTTTTAAAACCCGAACTTGTATTTCCCCTTTTGAAACACTTGTAATCATGTTCAGACTAGCAATCACATTGTCCAAAACCAAAATGCAAGTCAAGCCTATGAAAACTTTTAATACCTCATGTGAAATCCAATGGTGACTAAAACAGAGTATTAATTGCTTATGAGATTGATTCATGATTGATTTACAATTCTTCTAGGCATCATATAAGCCCTTGTTAACAGATTTTGGGCTCATTTTTTGTATTTTCATTTCCGTGTTTGTGATTAGATGCCCTGCACAAACGGTTTTTTTTGCATTTATCAAGCATCCAAATCACGTTTTTCTCCTTTAAACTCACTTTGCACATTCGTCGTGCCTATTCATTGTTGACATCCGAGCTAGGGCTTTTTGTATCTATTTTTATCTCTGTGTTTTGCATTAACAGAGAACCTTCTTTTTTTCCCTTTGTAGTCGTGTATTAAACCCTCGACTAGACATTGTTGCTTGCACCCAACGTGACCTGGCAATACCAAAAGGCTATTATGACTGTTTGGGCTGTGAGCTTGTGTGGTTTGTATGGATATGTATGGTGTTTGTGCATGAAGTAGAGATGTCACAGAAAACCAAAACCAAGGTAGACACAAACAATGTAAGGATGGCGGTAAAGATCACAGTGAATGTTAAAAAAAATACAAAGATGAATAGACATTTTCATTGTAGGAGAGAGAGAGAGACAAGTGTTGTCGAAGATACTGATTTATAATGTAAAAGACCTTGAAAAATGCATAAAAGCAGTGACATTCAATGTTTGAACAATAACAATCATGGAAGATAAAAAACAGAGGTGACAATAGGAGGCAACACAAACATGGGATGGTCTACATGATCCTCATCACAATAAGATCAAGCTCATAATGACAAATAACAACAGGTACCAAATGACCTGAGTCATGATGAAGTGACAAGGCAAGTTGCTAGTTAAACAACCTACATGATAAAGGTTTCAAAAAGACAACATTATGAACATAGGCCATGGTTGGGAGATCAGAAACAAAGAATTTGTTCAAATCAAGGATGTCATAGTAACTTGCTTCAGTGGTGTGAATTCTCAGGATATTGTTGCAGCTGCAGAGTAAGTGGTACTTTCCATACAATTACTTGGAAGCTTGGATGTGGCTCAAGAGCTTTTGTGAAGATGTAATAATGATTAACAAAGACTTCTTCCTAAGAATCATGTTCAGGATTGTCGATTCTGCGACACAACACTTAATAGGTGCAACAAGTGATGATGGAAGACAATTCTAGAGATTAAAACTATGGCAAAGAAGTTACAAAGATGATTATTGATTCTATCATAGAATGCTTTCAAGACAAAGATATCAATAAGGATGTTCTCATATTTTGGGCTTCCTACCTCAGTTTCGCAGAGAGAACTTCCCCTAAATAATGAGTTCTTACCATAGCTTGGCAAAGGACTGAGGTTGGAATTCATGCACAAGGACACAGACCGTCAAGGACACAAGTTGCTATTCCAGGAAAAAATACCTTCACTAGATCCTGAATGCTTCGAGTGCCAATATCCTCAAGTAGCATGAAGATTTGACAGAGGATGATGTTGATAGGAGTCGTGTCTTGTCAGACATGTAAATTAGTTTCAATTATGCACTTGTTATTTCATTTTGACAAATTAAATGTAATGTCAAAAATTGTAATTGCAGGTGATCATTTCACTTGCAAAGTTGTAACCTGTAATTACATGTAATAACATTGCTAATCGAAATACAATAGGACTTGCAATGTTGAATAAGTCGACTGCAATTAGTTAGTTGTCGAATAAGTCTTAGTTAGTTGGACTTCTCCCACTTTTTGCTCTCAGCCCCTCACCTATATATAGGAGGGTGCTCTATATAATTATTTTATCTTTTGGCAATGCAAGAAAACTTTTCCAATTTGTATGTGCACTCTAAGACTTTGAGCTTAGATGTAAATCAAATTTCTTTTGATAAAGGAGGCAGGTTGTTTTCAAACTTTATGCTGACTCAAGTTGTCATGTGACGACATTTTTTGGAATTGATGGTGATTGTCGTTCTATTGTTCAAAAGGGATTTAAATCCAATCTTGCAGACTTTGAGCTGCTAATTGTATTTAGAGTTATAGTTTGGTTTCAGATTTGGTCCTGTAGACTTTGAGCTTCTTATCACATTTGAAGCTAGTGTAGGACGCTCGAGCAAGGAGGTAACATGCAGACTTTGAGCTGCTTTTATTTTCTATATTCGTGCATGTATGGTGAAGTATACTATGGAAACTTTGGGCTGCACGTCTATTTCATCTTTGTTCCTGAATTCACATAAAGAGTCGTGGAAAGACTTTGAACTTTCAAGAGCTTCTTGTTTTTAACTTGGCTGAATTGTACTTAGGATATTGTTGTAAAAGATAGAAACATGTATTCTGAAAAAAGAGAATACAACGAAAGAAGAACACTCAGTCTGAAAGCAGAGAGTATGGTGTATGTAACACCCTATCAATTAACTTAGTGTACATAATCTTAGGTTTTAGTTTAGTATTAATTGTTTTCAATAACAGTGGATAGGGGGGGAGCCTTCCCTTATAATTAGGAGAGATTGTGTCTCACATGTTGTGGTTGGAACCACTGTTTTGCAATTGATCCTAAAACAATCAGTTAAAAAATATCCACCCAACACAGTTCATCCCTATGATTACGTCATAGGACCCTAAAGGTGCTACATATAAATTAACTTCAATAGAGAACTCAGGATACTCAACCCTGGCTTCAAACAGACATTGTTGTACCCTAGCTCTCGATTGGTTGTCATATTCAACTGACCAAGAATAAGCTAAGATTCTAGTTTTCCCAGGAAATTTTCCCAACATTTTAAGAGCTATAAAACATTTTGTAGCTCCAATATCAATTAGAATAGAAATGGGATTGCCATAGAGGGTACTTCTGGTTTCAATGGGAGTAATCTGGAAATCAACTTGCCTGTTATCTACTGTGGCATGAATTCTTTGCTGCAAGACCATTTGTTGGAGTGGTAGAGGATTTCTCTAAAGGTTGGGTTCCGAGTTGGGTTCCGAGCACCTTCGTAGGGAACTAGTTTGCATAATGATCTCCACCACAAGTAAAACACCCACCTACTAGCCCTTTCTTTTCAAGTTTCTTAGGAGTTCCATTACCCTCCTTTCTATAATCATTACATCCTCTCTTGTCCTTCTTAGGCTAAGAATTGTTTCCTTTGAACCCCTTCTTGAAGGTTTGATAATTTTGCTTCCAACCAAATTTCTTCTTTCCTTTGTCCTGAGTTGCATCATCATCTTTGACCTTCTGCTCTTGTGAAACTGCTCTTTTGTATGCTTCATCAGTGGTGCGAGGTACTAAGACATCGACGGGTCCTCCAATACGATAGTTGAGTCCCATAATGAATTTTCGCACGCGGAAGTTCTCATCTACCTGATATTGAGGAACGTACTTGAGAAGTCTTGTAAATTTTTCACAATACTCATGGACCGACATGCTTCCCTGTCTCAAGGATCTTGGAATTCTTTTAGCTTCTAATCAAAGAAGAGCTTAGGTAGTCATTGTGACCTTTTCACACCATCACCAAATCAAGCATGGGGACCCCTCTCTTTTTCCCTTTGGCAGTAGTAGTGTTTTAGTTGGCCTTAGTTTAGTGGCAATTTCGGAGTCTCTAGGCCAAGTGAGATGAGTTTGAGCAACTTTGAGGGCAGATCATGCTTAATTAAGAGTCAAGTTGATTGAGAACGTGGAGTGCTAAGCAAAAATTCACACTTGGTCAAGTCTTGGGAAAGGGTGATCCTGGTCAAGTCTTGGGAGCCTTGGCCAAAATCTGATATGGTGTGGGGAATATAACTTGAAGCCCAAAAATTTGATCATTAAGAAAGAATGGAAGTCTGATAGGGGTGAATCAATGATGTCTCAGGGAGATGAAGTGAACAATCAACAAAGTATGGGTAAAATTTGAGCATGGTAGCTTGAACATCGAACCTTTTGCAAGACAGATCTGAAAAGACTAAGTATAGATTTGCATTTGTGAAGTAGAGGAAATCAAGTTCCAAGTGAGCAAGTTGGGGGTCAACAGTTGAAAGAACAAGTCGAAAGGTGTTGTTTGAATAGAAGGAAGAGGTTAGGTGACTCTTTGGAGCTTGTGCAAAGGTAATGCAGATTTCGCACTACCCTTGGACCAGGCTGTCCAAGGGGAGTGCAGAATCCACACTCCCCATGGACAGGTATTTCCAAAGCACTTTCAAATTCCACAATCTTAGTTTAAACAACTCCTAACCCCATATGCTGCTATCATTGAGGTGGAAGCATTTCGAAGTTTAAACCAAGTTTTTCCACTCAAATTAGGTTTGATTCAAGGGAAGAGAAGACCAAAAAATTGCCTTGAAACATGAAATCAAACCCTGATCCAATTAAGTATCTCAGAATTCAGAGTGTAATGAACACTAAGAGCATTTCATTGCAGCCTAAGGCAAGTTCAAGTGTAAAAACATAAGTGTTGAAGTGAAACAAGGTGGTTATAGAGGTGAAAAGGAAAAAGTGTTTGAGCGAAGGAAGCTTAAAGCCTGTCCAAGCAAAGTGTGGAATCCACACTATGCTTGGACAAGGCTGTCCAAGCATAGTGCGGAATCTGCACTTTGTTTGGACAGCCGTGTCCAAAACCTCCCTCAATTTCACCTTTGTTCCTAGTCAAAATTTGCACTCCAGCTTGACCCCCTTTATGAATATTGACATTTGGATTGTAACCAAACCTTTATTCCATGAAGAAAATCAGACCCAAAAGTATTGAAAAGAGAAAAGCTTGGAAAATAAAGAAAAATCAGAGTTCAAATCAGGTGGGAATTGAGAATTGTTGAACATCAATACAAAGATTACATAGGTATAACTTCAATATCAAGTTAAATTTGCCAATAGAATGCTTCAATTTTGTTTTACTTATCATTTTTGCAAACTTGAAATGAATTGATTTTCTTGTTTTGCAAGGTGTTCGAGGGAAAGAAATGGTGTGGGCTCATAATTAGGGAAAGTGTAGGATTTGAAGATGAAAAGGGGCTATGGCGAGATTTCATCAAGGCACAAGAAGATCAAGTTTGGGGATTCAAGGCAAGCAAGATGGTCCGAGAGTGAAAGCCAAAATGAAGATTCCAATCTAAGTTCAAGATCAGATTATGAAAATGGATATCAATGAAAAAGTTATGCAAGAAAATGGATAAGTCTACAAGTAAAGAGGAATTATCATTAACTTGAATTCCCTTCGGGAATCCAAGTCCAATTGGATCAAGTAAGGAACAATCTAAGGTCAAGAAGCCAAAATGAGAAAAGATAGAGAAAATTCATGAAGATGAAGCAATTTGGGAATATACCATCACAATTGAGGACTTGATAATGTTGAGTATCAAGAGATATTTCTCGCCGCCAAGTTAATGATCAAATTTATGAGATAAGGATGTTGATGTGGCACCCATTCATCTTCAACCAATCAGAAGTCTCTAGTTGCATGTGTCTAAGCACAGCCAATCATGTCATGCCAAGTGTACATGTGGAGTTCACATAATGCTTCTACTAACCTATTTTCCGATTGGTTAGTCGAAACATTGTAATTTTCTCATTGGCCCATAAGCTGGTGTGTAGTGCCTCTCCCGTTTGTATTCTGCATGACATCCTGATGGAGGTGGCTTTGACTTTATGTATGCTTTTGCGTAGATGGATGAGATATTTGATGATGCCTTTTTTTGGCTCTGGATGCTTTATTGTTGCTTTATGTGACTAGATGAGCTGATCTTATGCTTTGATGGTTTTATATGCTTGTATTGCATGATCATGTTAGACCCGTGTGAGGTTGGTACCTTCGGAGTGATCTAGCTTATGTCGTTGCATCGGCAAGTTGTTTATACCCTTATGCCTGGTTGTCAGAAACATTGTGTTATGGCTGGTTGTATACCTCATTCATGACGCTTGACTTCTGAGGGCTTTATTCTAAGTTTTGATGACTCACTGTGTTCTTGGTGTTTTGATCTGAGCTTGATTTATTTATGTGATTAAGTGACTTTCCTCATGCTAGGATTGTATACTAGCATCGTGAGATGCACCTAGTTCAGTTCATTCATGTGTTCATTTTGGGGATTACTATTGAGGTTGTAATGGTAGTTGGTTTACATGACTAATGGTACATGATCTTACGGTTTCACTAATGTATGTGTCAGTGGTTACCAATGGTGATTGTTATCATGATGTTTCTTTGATCCGAGATAGACTCTTTCTTTATTCTATGATTATCTGCATAGTGAGATGCATTCGATGAATGTATATTATTTTGGTTACCAGTATCATGGTTGGTTTAGATTCTAGATTTTTACTGCTGTTTACAGTTTAATCATATCTACATGATGATGCTTTATGATGATATATGATATATTGTGCTTCCGAGAACATTGGTTTATTTATATCATATTGTTTATATTTGATTCTAGTTTATTGTGCCATATATGTTGTTGGGTACTTCAGTTGTTGTCTTTCATTGATATATGCTCCTATTGTTCTAAATGATTATTTAATGTGTTATATTTAAATGAGATAATGTTCACTACTATATTCATGTAATTGTTTACAGATTATACCTGATGTGATTATACGAAGGTAGACGAAGTCGTAGTTACTCATTTGTGAAGCTGCACTTGATGTTTGTGTTTCAATGAACAGGTACCGATATCATTCCACCTGATTTTCAGGTTTTGAGTGTCTTTATCCCTGGCAGTGGAATACGAGATAGTATCACTGACCGTTCATTATTGAGCCAATATCATCCCTATATGGGCGATGTATCCATGATTACTATTTTACCCCTCCGATACATGTTGGTAAATCTGAATTTCATAATGCATATGTGATAGTCCACTGAGCGTGTTTGTGCATTTAGAATTCCCGCAATTGTCGCAAACGGGATTTAATTAAATGTTGATTTTAATTAATTGAGAAGATTATTTTTATTTACCGGCTAATTTGTCGTAGTTGAATTCCATTTAATTGGAATTGATTTAATCCAATTTCGTGTTGTCTATAGTTTCTTAATTATTTTAAGTGACTTCTATTTTAAAGTCTTTTGGGGCTTTGGCAAAAAGTGTTTTATGTTTGGAGGAAATAGAGTTATTCCTCATTCTTGTTTTTGAGTTAATTGGGATTTTCTCAAAAACTTGTCTGGAGAAAATCGATCTTTTGCTCGTTGGGCTTGATCTGTGCGTCGGATCTTCATGGGTAGCGGCTCATTGGAACCGTGCCGCTGTTAATTCTATTCTTGTGGAGCCATTTGCAATTCCGCAAAGTGTTTATTTTCTCCCGACTGTTTCAATGTTTTCAACTTGGTGAGAGGTAGGGCTCTTGTGTTTTTGATCAATCCTCATCCATTTCAGTTGGCTTGTTTTGCGTGCCATCCAGAACTTGTTCATTGTCATGTCTGGCATGATTGAACTATTAGATGTTGTAGTACTCCAACTTTGTAGTAGGATTGTGGAATCAGAATGGATTGAGGACATTCCAAATATTTGTTATCGCAATTTGAACCTACCCTTCTAATGCTAAAATGACTATTTTCTTACTTTGTCGGATTTTGCCAAAATTTGGATATTTGATTTCTTTTGAGTGTTTTGAGCTTTCCTCATGTTTTGACGAGATGTCGGATGGATTCCATGGGGATCCGTGCAACTTGAAAAGTGACCAATTGAGCGGCTTGTTATTTGGCTTAAGTTTGTGTATACTCTGTTTCTAGCCTTAAGTGTTTTGGGAGTTGAGTTATCCTCATGTTATTGTCTTAATTGTTGTTGTATTGCCTTTTGTATTGTCACCTTCCACGCTTGAGTTGAGCTCGCATGTGATATATGGATGTAGGGTGTTGCTCCAGGCATGTAGTTAAGCTATGATCCTATGCCGAAGTCTGAGTGACCCGTACTCTTGGTTTGCAACCAATGGAATTTAGCATGTTTCTTATGTCCTTTTGACTTGAGAGTCTATTCTTGCCTTTCTTGTTGATTTTTATGTTATTCTATGTCCTTGGTGTAGGCCTAAGTAGACGATGTATGTTGTCTGCTCATGTCCTTGGTGACGACCGAGTGGACAAATTGTAATGTATCATGTCCTTGGTGAAGACCAAGTGGAAACAGTCTATTATTCTCATCCTTGGTGTAGACCAAGTGGGCGAAGTGTTTAGCTTATGTCCTCGGTGTAGAACAAGTGGACAAAGCTTCTTGTTGGTCTTCGTCCTTTGATGTCGAGCCATAAGACTAGGTACGTTGAGTAGGCATGGGAAGTAGCTCCTTACGTGGACCCCGGCCCGGAAGTGGCTGCATAGGCTACATTAAGGAATTTTCTAAAAAGTGATAACATAATAAAATATACTAGGTATAAACATTAAACAAGATTAATTGGTACTGTGAAACCCATCGAATCACCGATGTCATGCGTGACCCGAGCATGAGTGTAGATGGTAATGTGGATATCATTGAATCCACAGACTTGATGAGTGATTTGAGTGTGAGCATAGATGGTCAAGACCATTGAATCCCAGGACATCATGAGTGGTCTATGTATGAGGTAGATGATTGCGCCCCAGATTTTAGCATTGGTTTTTGTGGGTAGATATACTCCCTATGGTTGGTACTCTCATGTCTAGGTCCAGTAGAAGTGAGTAGCACCTTGATGTATTGTGGTTTGTGGCATCGTGGTTGTGCTTTGGAAGTTGGTCTGCATGTGAGTGTCCTCCATGTATTACTGTATTTTGAATCTATGTGTTACATTGATTCATTGTACTGTCCCTTGAGTTTATGCATTGATTGGCATGTGTGTAGCCATATTTAGTGTGTGATTCCATGTATTTGTGGTCGGGTTACTATCTCCACGAACATGGTGGGGTGGGCCTGAGGGTTCCACATGGTAGGGTGGCGTTGCACTTTACCACTGCTGGGGACTGGTGTACAGGTTGTTGATATTATGGCCTTTAAGGCAAATATCTTCTAGCTTGGACAATAAATCGATAAGTATAAATAATAATAATAAAAAATATTCGCAATATTTATTATTTATTGTTTATCATTGAAATCAATATATATATATATATATATATATATA
>MU226612.1:403966-422147 GCA_018584345.1 Thuja plicata
TCTCTACCATGAATTGATGCATGGGCTTGTTTAGTTCCTCTTCTTTTCCCATATTTGAAGCTTCCTTTTATACTAATTCCACAATTGTTTGCTTTGATACCAATTGTAATGTCACCATTTTTTGGATAACTGGTGATTATGAGACAACTACTTGAATTACTTAGAACTGCAATTCCTAATTTAGCTGTGAACTTGTGTAATTGACAATATAAGAACAAATATGTATTAAATAAGGATTATCAATGTCACTTGCTATCTCAGATACATACAGTTAAAGATATGCTTAAAGGAATTGATAGAATTTGCACTCAATGCCCTGGAGTTCTACTATAATAATGATGTCAAAATAGATTTACATGACAATCTTATTATATTTTTCCATTTCTGATATAATTCCTTGAATATCTGCAATGATATGTAAATCGATATTGCTAATAGCAATATGGTTTGTTGTTTCTGTTATAAACACTTATTACATGGAATGGCTGAGAGTACTATTGCTTACAATGATTAGTTGCTTTCTCTGATATGTAAATGTGCTATTGCAACAATAATAATGTTGTGTTTGATCTATCAATCGATTCATGCAATAGTTATGGGTGTTGTCTCTGATTAATACTCTATATGCTTGCACCAACTATGCTTGATTGGCATTTTTCTCTAAACAGAGCATATCCGATAAGGATAAACAAATAAAGATGATGTATTCGGTGATGATTTGAATGGGTTCATCCTCCATGTATATTTATTACAGCCGAAGGGTTGCATCATTGAAAGACATACCCTTTCTTCACTCGTGTCCCTTCGAAGAGAATACATTCCTCCATAATTAACTAATCAATATTGTTGACCTTAACAATGTTTATAATTCATCCTTAATCATCGATGTTTAGTAATAGTTGGCTTATTAATATTAATGCTGCATAGACAATACTAATTGTGTTCTATCGCATAATCCCTGCCATCTCTATGACGTGATGATGCTCAAAACCCATATCGTATTATATCGCCTTCATCCATAGAATTATTATTTATCAATGCTCGATTTAAACATAATACTCGATCTCTCTCTTTGGCTTCGACATAATCGCATTTTGATTAATGATACCATACAAGTTGTCTCTTTCACTACGTGATTATTGTTTGTGGCTTGGCTTCGATATCATTATTGTTGACCATAACATGTCAATTATTAATCACAGTATTGATGCTGATTCAATCATCCCATATGTTATCTGTATATTGTCTTCATGGTTTAACAACACGTTTCACATACATAGTCTAATGTATGAACAGGACCACGTGACTTGCTCAAATTCTATATTATTGTGTAGCAGCTGAAAGTTTGATGTAATTGCAGTTTTGTCTCGTTAGAGACTTTACAAAATTGTGCTCCTTGTTTGACTGGATGGGTACATTAGGTTCACCTTGCAATAATAGTTGAACCATGAGATCTTTGTTGAATGTCCCATTTTGACTTCGTGAAAAACACCACTCATGTTCATGTTCCAAGTTATTTTGCGTAGATACAAGGGCTTTTGAAGTACTTGCACCTCTTGGGTTTATGGTACTCAAGGGCTTAGCATAGCAGAAATTGCTAAGCACAAATGATTTTGGCTTTGTGTATTAACTTAGTAGGTCTCTCTATAAGGTTGATAGGTCTTATTTAAGTCTAATATGGCCTACTAGGTTGTGCATGCTGCCTTTTAAAGGAAAGCAACTCATTACCAAAACTTTTAAATAAGGTTTTTACCTTAGGGTGCTCATTGGAAAGAGTGGTAAGAGGAGTTGGTTGGCTAGTGGTTGTAGGAATGCTTGCAAAACCTATCTGAAATGTTATAATCTCAAGCAACAAGGGATTACGTTGTTCTCAGTTTTAATGACTATGACATATGCTTTAAGGGATTATGCTAAATCATCACAACAATATCACTATTCAAAGATCTCAAGTAATCATGGAATTCATTATTAGGAGGTTTACTGAAGCTGAGATCCTATCTCAAGTCTTCTGAAAGTGAAACCTAAAGATAGGTGATCACTCATATCTTCATACTGTTAGCAAATTTTTTCTTCTAGTTTATCCTAATTGTGAATAGAAGCAGGTTATAGTCTCCTGTACCATTGGAGTTCTTTTCCCTTCAAGTAAGTAACCAAAAGTCTCACATCCATATTACCTTGAGTGATATTATCCACAGAAAACGTATTCGCAATGTTGTGAATGTGCTCTATGGGAAGTGGTTTTTTTTTCACCTATGAAGTATGGAATAACCTTCAGTGCTGAATTTGGAATTGCATCACGCTGCTGAAGATTGAGAGGACTCTTCCCCTATTAAAGTCACAAAAAACTTTTTTAATTGGCTGGGACATATTGGGAAGTTGAAAGTTTATTCTTGCTTGTGGAAATCTACCATAGGGGTATGTTGAATGGGCTTTGTGAGGAATTACAATAGTTTTAGTTCTGTCTATAGGAGATTTGCACAACCTACTTCTTGAAGTACAGTAAGATAATTTAACAATCTCAAAATATTTACCTCTGGAAGAAATCCTTGTCTCCATCCTTTGCGTGAAAAGTTTAGGACTACTTTGCAATCAGAACTTGTATAGCCTCTAAGTATTTGTAATTGACCTCATCAAAGTTGCAATGCTAAGAACAACACCACATTCTCAGCAGCAAAAACTCTTAACTCAGAGTTGAGTTATCCCACTAAGTGTGCCAAAAATTGTTATCACTGTGAATATGCACCCTTGTTGAGCAATCGACCAAACTATATAGTGAAACATTGGATGTTATCTCAAGTTGTGGGAACTTGAAACTTGAGGTCTACCTATAGATGGATTGTTTCCTTTTCCACTTATCTTTCCTAGGACAGAAACTAATCCAATATTGTTTTGTTTTAATCGTGAGAATAGAGTAAAGAGTTTTGAACTAAAAATGAAAATAGATTTGTGGTTATACACCCAAACATATATGAAATACTTTTGTATCATTTGACATGCAAGAATTGACCTTTAAAAAGTTGATAAGTTCATGTACAACACCTTAAAATTTTGCATAGGTTTAGAAATGAAGTGAAATTATGAGAAAAAAATATATCAGAAGTTAATTCCTCAATCCATTCAACGACACACAATACAAAAGAGGTTATGAAGGCTAACAAACAACATTTTGTTGATCAAAAGGATGTTCTTACAACTGATTCATAGTCTATACAAAAACATTTTGCTCAAAAAATCTTATTGTAATAATTGTTTTTCTTTTTTAAATACCGTATAAGTAAAAGTCAATATCCATGTATCTAGGCAGCGTTCCCTCAATGAAATAAATGTTTCAAATTTTCATTGCTTAATGTTTAGTTGAACTTTTAGCAATTGAGACATAATCTTCCTAATTTTTCTGCTTGGAAAACTCCATCATGGCGTTGAAGAAGAGGTTGGTCATTTTTAACAACTTTGAAGTCCTAAAAACATGCCTTGAAAACTAAACTAGTGTCTTTGTTTCCTTGGATGTTTCTACAACTGCTCTCAATGCCATAACTTCCCCAAACCGCTCATTGCATGAGTATAGGGCATATTTTTAGCTCCTCATAGCTATCTTGGCTAGGCGTAAGAAAGGTTTTCTTTTACATCATGAAGCGTAAATGCCTCTTAAAGTTCCCTTTATGAACTTGAAACCACCGTATCTCGTATCATGCTCCTCCCACATTGCATCATTCATAAGATGATTATTCTTTCACCGCAGCCTTCCTACAATACATTCATTTGCCCTTTTTACAGTCCCTCTAGTGTATCTTCTTTGTATGGCTCTTGTTCCATTTGAAAACCCCTTTGGAGATCATATTTGGCTTCACTAGCACATGCTTGTTCTCCTCAAACCCCCAAGATTGTCTAGGGTATTAGGTCTATTATCTTGACTTCACCAATCACTTTCCTTGTTGTCATGTCCATTGCAATTGTTTTCATGCTCATTTGTGCTGATTGTCATCATACAGTTCATCCTTGTGTTGCCTTCAAAAAGTCCTTGACACTATTTAGAGATCATGCATGTTTAGACCTCCAGAGTTCAAGCACACATCACAATAGTTTGAAAGGAAGCTCATAGATTTCCTTAACAAACAACAACAATTGATAAGCTTTTCATACAATCTATGAGACTTCAAAGCCATTCAAATCATAAATGTATCCATCCACTGCCCACTGTCACATGTAAGAGTTTCTTTAAGGTCTACCCTTTCAATAATCTCGATGACTTTTCCGTTATCTCTTGTCATTTTTCTTTCTCTGCATTAAAGCTTCTTTGTTTTCAACACACTACACAATGTCATTAGCTTCATTGCATGACTGTTCTGTAAATGTCTTCAACAAGGTTGTCATATGACTTTTTGATGATTATGTAGGTCTCTATTGTGGTTTCATCTAACATTCCCTTTTAGGTCTCATTAACCATTAGAGTAATCAACACTTTCTATTACCTTTTTCTACATTCATTTTGTGAGCTTTGTCTACTGCATCTTTCCAATCATGCCCATTTGCATTTATGTTTGTGAAGGCCTTTTCTACTGTATAGACTTTAGGATAAATTCTCATTCAGTACTCAATTCAGTTCCTTGATATTGCACATAGTCTTCTACAATCATGATTGTCCCCCATTCATGAATCATGACTGTCTCTTGTTCATGAATCATGACTGTAAATCTTCATGGAAGTGGCAACTTTGCTTGACTTGTTGATAACATAGAATTGTGATGGCTTTGGAGAAAAATATCAAACAACCATTTTAAGAGTATTTTCTCATTTATGTCTCCCTTTCTGTATATATATCTACTCATTGTCGATACTCAACTTCATCTACTTTTCTCATATCTGTAATGCTTGAAGATCTCTCCTTTTCTCTACCAAGACTTGTACTTGATTTTCAACTATCACTATTCTCTATTGTCTTTTTCTCGCAGGATTTTGTGTGAAGTATAAAAAGTGTTTTGATGAATACTTGGTTTTGGTAGGTTTTAGATCTCCTCACTATTTTGATGAAATATCAACTTGCATACATGTTTTGGCAAGTCAACAACAATAGACAAACATTGACATATACGATTTGTGAGACTTCAGTTGACTATCATCCCGTAGCTCCTCTACAGGTCTGCTACACATTTTATCAAACATTTTCATCACTTTTCTATCTTACAACCATATATATGACTTCCTCTTATCTCCTGTGAAAATCCTTAGCACTTGGTCTACCAATCCTTTGTGTATGTTTAGACTCTTAGGATGTTTACACATTTGGCAGGTGTACTCAGGCATGTTCATCTTAAATCCATGTTTGATAGTCCTTTTTTTCCTATTTGAAGCAACAACAATAAGTAGCCAAAAACTTGTGAAGAATCCAGACTAGGGACAGAGTTAGAGATAGAACAAGGGGAAGATGCACTCAACCATAAAACAACCCACAAATCAAACAAGTAATCATAGAATCTCAAACACAAATTAAAGGAACAATAGTGATACAACCATTTAAAAGTGATATTGTGAGGTAATTCTATAAAACTTTTCAGCGTTTCACATTTTTCATATGTAGCATAATCATCTTCAAATAAAATATCACAATGGTAGATACCTATTGTTCATAGTCGCCCCCCCTTCTTTAATGACTTAAAACTTTGAATGAGAAATATGATCTCCGTTTTCTAAAAACAGTGTTACACTTCTACTTCAAAAGCATTAGTCTAGATAAGGTTACAGTTTTTTTTAATTGTTGTTCAAATAAGGTATGTATTCACGTTTAAAGATAAATCTCAATAAATCATTTAATAAATTTTCATTCATAGAATTGGTTAGCTAGAAACTATCAATTTTCAACTTGTATACAAATTCAACATTTAGCAACGATTAAGGTCATGCACAACTTGCATAATTACATTCGTATATCAACATACATTCAATCATATCATAAGGCTTCCACTTAACATAGTTTCACAATACCAAGAACAAGCACTTTCTCTGCACATATATATAGGATTGATTTAATGACAAACAAAGGCAAAGCTAAGCTAATTTTTCGAGTTTATGTTTACCATACCTTATCTTCTACCGCTTTAACCAAGTTGACAATAACTTCAAAGCATAACTAGTGGTCCAAGTCTTTGTACAACTACAATAACTTTTTATTGCGAGCTTAATAAGTTCAAATGTGCCTTTATACTTCTTGATGAGGTGATCACTCATTCTAAACATGATATCATGATTCTTCCTCTTAAGGTTAGGATGTCATTGAAATAGAAATATGATATGAATTATCTTAATTGGTAAGCTAAATTAGCATCCATTTACAACTTGTATCAACTAAATTGTTTGTTAGTTTTCACTCTTACGCTCAAATAGATAGAGATTACCCTCGTAAATCATGTTTACATCAATTATAGTGTATGCATCATTTGCCAACACTTTTCACAATCATAGATATATGCACAATATGTCTCATGATTTCTGAATGATCAATGTTATACATTTAGCAAGAACTCAAAACTTTTCAACTGTATGGTTCCTCAAAGATCAATATCGGGTATTTTCTCCACAACCCACTTTCTTATTCAACCAATCAAAGGCCTCTTAGAAGCATGATACATAAAAGAAAACTTGAAGAAACATGGTGACAAACAAAACAAACTAGTAAAGCCGCCAATAAAGTAAAAAAATAATAAATTCAACATTGAAGAGGATGAAAAAATAAAGACCACTAAAGTGGATTAAGAAATATTCCAATTCCAATTCCAACAATAAGATTTGGTGTCTTATTTAACTTTTCCAATATCTTATTATTGGAATTGGAGTATTTCTTCCACTTTAGTGGTCTTTATTTTTTCATCCTCTTCAATGTATTTTTTATATTTTAATTTTATTGGCGGCTTTACTAGTGTGTTTTGTTTGTCACCATATTTCTTGAAGTTTTTTTTTATCTATCATGCTTCAAAGAGGCTTTTGATTGGTTGAATAAGAAAGTGGGTTGTGAAAAAAATACTCAATCTTGATCTTTGAGGAATGATACAGTTGAAAAGTTCCGAGTTCTTGCTAAATGTATAACATTTGATCATTCAGAAATCATAAGACATTTTGTGCATATATTTATGATTGTGAAAAGTGTTGGCAAATGATGCATACACCATAATTGATGTAAACATGATTTACGAGGGTAATCTCTATCTATTTGAGCGTAAGAGTAAAAACTAACAATTTAGTTGATATAAGTTGTAAATGGATGCTAATTTAGTTTACCAATTAAGATAATCCAGATCATATTTCTATTTCAATGACATCCTAACCTTAAGAGGAAGAATTATGATATCATGTTTAGAATGAGTGATCACTTCATCAAGAAGCATAAAGGAACATTTGAACTTATTAACCTTGCAATGAAAATTTATTGTATTTGTACAAAGACTTAGACCGCTAGGTATGCTTTGAAGTAATTGTCAACTTGGTTAAAGCGATTAGAAGATAAGGTATGGTAAACATAAGCTCGAAAAACTAGCTTAGCTTTGTATTTGTTGTGTCGTTAAATCAATCCTATATATGTGTGCAGAGAAAGTGCTTGTTCTTGGTATTGTGAAACTATGTTAAGTGGAAGCCTTAGGATGATTGAATGAATGTTGATATACGAATGTAATTATGCAAGTTGTGCATGACCTTAATCGTTGATGAACGTTGAATTTGTATACAACTTGAAAACTGATAGTTTCTAGCTAACCAATTCTATGAATGAAAATTTATTAAATGATTTATTGAGATTTATCTTTAAACGTGAATACATACCTTATTTAAACAACAATTAAAAAAATTTGTAACCTTATCTTGGCTAATGCTTTTGAAGTAGAAGTGTAACATTGTTTTTAGAAAACTGAGATCACATTTCTCATTCAAAGTTTTAAGTCATAAAAGAAGGGGGAGCAACTATGAACAATGTGTATGTACCATTGTGATATTTTATTTGAAGATGATTATGCTACACATGAAAAATGTGAATCGCTGAAAAGTTTTATAGAATTACCTTAACAATATCACTTTTAAATGGTTGTATGATTATTGTTCCTCTAATTTGTGTTTGAGATTCTATGATTACTTGTTTGATTTGTGGGTTGTTTTATGGCTGAGTGCATTTGCCACTTGTTCTATCTCTAACTCTGTCCCTAGTCTGGATTCTTCACAAGTTTTTGGCTACTTATTGTTGTTGCTTCAAATAGGAAAAAGGGACTATCAAACATGGATTTTAAGATGAACATACCCGAGTAGCCCTGTCAAATGTGTAAATATCCTAAGAGTCTAAACATACATGAAAGATTGGTAGACCAAGTGCTAAGGATTTTCACAGGAGATAAGAGGAAGTCATATATATGGTTGTAAGATAGAAAAGTGATGAAAATGTTGATAAAATGTGTAGCAGACCTGTAGAGGAGCTACAGGATGATAGTCAACTGAAGTCTCACAAATCGTATATGTCAATGTCTGTCTATTGTTGTTGACTTGCCAAAACATGTATGCAAGTTTATATTTCATCAAAATAGTGAGAAGATCTAAAACCTACCAAAACCAAATATTCATCAAAACACTTTTTATACTTCACACAAAATCCTGCGAGAAAAAGACAACAAAGAAGAGTGACAGTTGAAAATCAAGTACAAGTCTTGGTAGAGAAAAGGAGAGATCTTCAAACATTACAGATATGAGAAAAGTAGATGAACTTGTGTATCGACAATGAGTAGATATATATATAGAAAGGGAGACATAAATGAGAAAATACTCTTAAAATGGTTGCTTGATATTTCTCCAAAGCCATCAAAATTCTACGTAATCAACAAATCAAGCAAAGTTGCCACTTCCTTGAAGATTTACAGTCATGATTCATGAATGAGAGACAGTCATGATTCATGAACGGGGTACAATCATGATTGTAGAAGACTATGTGCAATATCAAGGGACTGAATTGAGTACTGCATGAGAATTTCTCCTAAAGTCTATACAGTAGAAAAGACCTTCACTAACATAAATACAAATGGGCATGACTGGAAAGATGCAGTAGACAAAGCTCACAAAATGAATGTAGAAAAAGGTAATAGAAAGTATTGATTACTCTATTGGTTAATGAGACCTAGAAAGGAATGTTAGATGAAACCACAATAGAGACCTACATAATCATCAAAAAGTCATATGACAACCTTGTTGAAGACATGTACAGAATAGTCATGCAATGAAGCTAATGACATTGCGTAGTGTGTTGAAAACAAGGAAGCCTTAATGTGGAGAAAGAAAATGACAAGAGATAGAAGCACAAAGAAGTCATGGAGATTATTGAAAGGGTAGACCTTAAAGAAACTCTTACAGGTGACAGTGGGCACTGAATGATGGATAGATTTATGATTTGAATAACCTTGAAGTCTCATAGATGCCATGAAACGCTTATCAACTGTTGTTGTTTGCTAAGCAAATCTATGAGCTTCCTTTCAAACTATTGTAATGTGTGCTTAAATTCTGAAGGTCTAAACATGCATAGTCTGTAAATAGTGTCAAAAACTTGTTGAAGACAACAAAAGGATGAACTGTATGATGACAATCAGCACAAATAAGCATGAAAACAATTGCAATGGACATGACAACAAGGAAAGTGATTGGTAAAGTCAAGATAATAGACCTAATACCCTAGACAATCTTGGGGGTTTGAGGAGAACAAGCATGTGCTAGTGAAGCCAAATATGATCTCCAAAAGGGTTTTCAAATAAAACAAGAGCCATACAAAGAAGATACACTAGAGGGACTGTCAAAAAGGCAAATGAATATATTGTAGGAAGGTCGTGGTGAAAGAATAAGCATCTCATGAATGATGCAACGTGGGAGAAGCATGATAGAAGGAGATAAGGTGGTTTCAAGTTCATAAAGGAAACTTTAAGACACATTTACACTTCATGATGTAAAAGAAAACCTTTCTTACGCCTAGCCAAGATAGCTATGAGGAGCTAAAAATATGCCCTATACTCATGCAACGAGCGGTTTGGGGGAAGTTATGGCATTGAGAGCATTTGTAGCAGCATCCAAAGAAAAAAAGACACTTGTTTTGTTTTCAAGACATGTTTTCAGGACTTCAAAGTTGTTAAAAATGACCAACCTCTTCTTCAACGCCATGATGGATTTTTCCAAACAGAAAAATTAGGAAGATGATGTCTCAATGCCTAAAGGTTCAACTAAACATTAAGCAATGAATATTTGAAACATTTATTTCATTGAGGGAACCCCACATACATGGATATTGCCTTTTACATATATGGTATTTAAAGAAGAAAAACAATTATTATAATAAGATTTTTTAAGCAAAATGTTTTTGTATAGACTATGAATCAGTTGTAAGAACATCCATTTGATCAATAAAATGTTGTTTGTTAGCCTTCATAACCTCGTTTGTATTGTGTGTCATTGAATGGATTGAGGAATTAACTTCTAATATATTTTTTCCTCATAATTTCACTTCATTTCTAAACCTATGCAAAAGTTTAAGGTGTTGTACATGAACTTATCAACTGTTTAAAGGTCAATTTTTGCATGTCAAGTGATACAGAAGTATTTCAATATCTTTGGGTGTATAACCACAAATCTGTTTTCATTTTTAGTTCAAAACTCTTTACTCTTTTCTCATGATGAAAACAAAACAATATTGGATTAGAACCTGTCCTAGGAAAGATTAGTGGAAAGGGAAACAATCCATCTATAGGTAGACCTCAAGTTTCAAGTTCCCACAACTTGAGATATCATCCAATGTTTCACTATATAGTTTGGTCGATTGCTCAACAACGGTGCATATTCACAGTGACAACAATTTTTGGCACACTTAGTGAGACAACTCAACTCTGCATTAAGAGTTTTTGCTGCTGAGAATGTGGTGTTGTTCTTAGCATTGTCGCTTTGATGAGGTCAATTACAAATACTTAGAGGCTATACAAGTTCTGATTACAAAGTAGTCCTCAACTTTTCATGTCAAGGATGGAGACAAGGACTTCTTCTGGAGGTAAATATTTTCAGATTGTTAAATTATCTTACTGTACTTCAAGAAGTAGGTTGTGCAAATCTCCTATAGAAAGAACTAAAACTAGTGTAATTCCTCACAGAGCCCATTCAACATACCCCTATGGTAAATTTCCACAAGCAAGAATAAACTTTCAACTTCCCAACATGTCCCAGCCAATAAAAAAAGTTTTTTGTGACTTTTAATAGGGGAAGAGTCCTCTCAATCTTTAGCAGTGTGATGCAATTCCAAATTCAGCACTAAAGGTTATTCCATACTTCATAGGTGAAAAAACAACCACTTCCCATATAGCACATTCACAACATTGCGAATACTCTTTCTATTCATAATATCACTCAAGGTAATGTGGATGTGAGACTACTTGTTACTTACTTGAAGAGAAAAGAACTCTAATGGTACTGGAGACTACAACCTGCTTCTATTCACAATTGGGATAAACTAGAAGAAAAAATTTGCCAACAGTATTAAGATATGAGTGATCACCTGTCTTTAGGTTTCACTTTCAGAAGACTTGAGATAGGATCTCAGCTTTAGTAAAACCTTCTTCTAATATTGTATTCCATGATTATTTGAGATCTTTGAATAGTGATATTGTTGTGATGATTTAGCATAATCCCTTAAAGCATATTTCATAGTCATTAAAACTGAGAACAACGTAATACAAGCTGAAAAAATAGCTCCTAGGCCTTCAATGCCCTTGTTGCTTGAGATTATAACATTTCAGATAGGTTTTGCAACCATTCCTACAACCACTAGCCAACCAACTCCTCTTACCACTCTTTCCAATGAGCACCCTAAGGTAAAAACCATACTTAAAAGTTTTGGTAATGAGTTGCTTTCCTTTAGAAGGCAGCATACACAACCTAGTAGGCCATATTAGACTTAAATAAGACCTATCAACCTTATAGAGAGACCTACCAAGTTAATACACAAAGCCAAAATCATTTGTGCTTAGCAATTTGTGCTATGTTAAGCCCTTGAGTACCATAAACCCAAGAGGTGCAAGTACTTCAAAAGCCCTTGTATCTACGCAAAATAACTTGGAACATGAACATGAGTGGTGTTTTTCACGAATTTAAAATGGGACATTCAACAAAGATCTCATGGTTCAACTATTATTGCAAGGTGGGCCGAATGTACCCATCCAGTCAAACAAGGAGCGCAATTTTGTGAAGTCTCTAACGAGACAAAATTGCAAATTGCATCAAACTTTCAGCTGCTACACAATAATATAGAATTTGAGCAAGTCGCGTGGTCTCGTTCAGACATCAGACTATATATGTGAAACTTGTCGTTAAACCATGAAGACAATATAGAGATAACATATGGGATGATTGAATCAACATCAATACTGTGATTAATAATTGACATGTTATGGTCAACAATAATGATGCCGATTTGATACCAATTAAGACAAGCACAAAGACAGACAATATAGAGAAAGAGATCGATAGCCAAGCCACAAGCAATAATCACGTCCGGCTAGAGAGAGAGTAATCATCGTATAAAACTTCCCGGAAAGAGACAACTTGTATGGTATCATTGATCAAAGAGCGATTATGTCAAAGCAAAACAGAGAGATCGAGTATTTTGTTTGAATCGAGCATTGAGAAATAATAATTTTGTGGATGAAGGTGATATAATACGATATGGGTTTTGAGCATCATCACGTCATAGAGATGGCAGGGATTATGCGATAGAACATAATTAGTATTGTCTATGCAGCATAAATATTAATAAGCCAACTATTACTAAACATCGATGATTAAGGATGATTTATAAACATTATTAAGGTCAACATTTATGGTCAACAATATTGATTAATTAATTATGGAGGAATGTATTCTCTTCGAAGGGACACGAGTGAAGAAAGGGTGTCTTTCAATAATGCAACCCTTCGTTTGTAATAAATATACATAGAGGATGAAGCCATTCAAATCATCAGCGAATACATCATCTTTATATCTTTATCCTCATCGGATCTCCTCTGTTTAGAGCAAACTGCCAATCAAGCATAGTTGGTGCAAGCATATAGAGTATTAATCAGAAACGACACCCATAACTATTGCATGAATCAATTGGTAGATCAAACACAACATTATTATTGTTGCAAGAGCATATTTACATATCAGAGAAAGCAACCAATCATTGTAAGCGATAGTACTCTCAGCCATTGCATGTAAAAAGTGTTTATAACAGAAACAACAAACCATATTGCTATTAGCAATATCGATTTACATATCATTGCAGATATTCAAAGAGTTATATCAGAAATGGCAATATAATAAGATTGTCCTGTAAATCTATTTTGACATCATTATTATAGTAGAACTTCAGCGCATTTAGTGCAAATTCCATCAATTCACTTAAGCATATCTTTAACTGTATGTATCTGAGATAGCAAGTGACATTGATAATCGTTATTTAATACATATTTGTTCTTATATTGTCAATTACACAAGTTCATAGCTAATCAGAAATTGTAGTTCTAAGGAATTCAAGTAGTTGTCTCATAATCACTAGTTATCCAAAAAACGGGGACATTACAATTGGTATCAAACCAAACAAACCTGACAGCCAATGGGGGGAACATATTTCAAAAATTAATAAGGATTGAAACAATTGAGGAATTGGTATAACAATAAGCTTCAAATATGGGAAAAGAAGACGAACTAAACAAGTGCATGCATCAATGCATGGTAGAGAAAATAAACACGCATAAGAAATTGGCTCAATTGTTGGGAACACTAACATAGTCTATAATAAACGATGGAGTCAATATCAATGGAGAACAATCCCTCATCACTAAAACTCCAACTCAGCAAGTGACTACACCTAGTTCAAGACCAATATTCCCATCTAATGTTGAAAGGAAAGAAAAAAGTAAGCCAACATCAGTAGATCTACAGGAGAAAATTGGACAAGATTGGGTAAAAGGCGGATTGCATGATGACATGTCTCTAAATGACTGCATAGAGCTAATGATAAAGTACTACCCTAACGAACATAAAGGTCATTACCTTAACCTAAGGAAACAAATTGAAAAGTGTGAGCTTAAATCGACATCAAGAAGTCCACAAACCATAGAAACTTTGAAGGTTGTCACATCAATGGAGAAAGGAGTAAAGCATAAAGACTTGGAAAAGATTAATAAAATTTATCAAACACAACAAGTGGATAGTCAAAACATGATTTATAAGTACTTCAAGGGGTTAAAAATACGAGAAGAGGAAATAGTTTCAAACATCTCTAAAGGGATAAAAGTGGTTAGCTCTTCATGCATGTCTTTTATCACAAGAGAATCAAGAACATGGACTCATAATGATCATGAGTTTGATCTCACATCATCTCAATGATCATGCCCAGAGGATAACACAAGAGGGAGGTGAAGCAATAAATTAGAATTCAGATTATTTGAAGTTGTTCAAAGATGTCAAATAAAATCCTCTTTCAGCTTCTGAAGAAGACATGTGATCTATAGTTGAGGATAAGAGGAGTAATACTTCTAGTGTAAGAGAATCCGAAGTCGCTTCTTGTATCCAGCCTAATCATCTTAATAAACAAAAGATTGTAACATCAGAAGTGTGGGGAGATAAAATACAAAATCTAGTGGATGAAGACAATCATTACAAACAAACACATGATCAGGTTGGGAAATCAGAAGATAGAGGAAGAAATCATGTATTAAAAGAACTAGATGAGGAAACAAATGATGGAAGTTTGGATATAGATAAGTTAGAATTTAAAAGCAAAGCTAATCTTCAACTTATTCTTAATCCATTGTTTGAAGTTGAAGTGGACAAAATTAATGACAACTCGCTCTTTGAAGTGAATGATGAGGCTAGTCCGAGTGCATGTTTAATCAAGGGAGCAGTGAGAACCATATGGAACAATATGACAAGCCTTCATAATGCCATCACTACACATTCTCTATTCAAACTACAAAGGGATGAAGTTCAAAAGCAGATTCCTTCTATAGAGCAAAGATCGAGAAGTGAATATTTGAGACAAATATCCAAGAGCAGTTACCCTCCCCGCATATATCTTATGCAAAACAATTATGACTACCTTTATGTTCTGATTAAGGTGACAACAAGAGGACAATTGGACATCATGAAATCTCTTAATCTATGGAGGTTAATGGTTCAATTTTTTACCCTCATCACAAGAGGTAGTGAAATCAACCAACCTTCTAAGTCATTCATGACTATGATAAGCTGGAACATTGGAGTTATCCTCTTGAATTCTTGAGAAAGGTGTTAAGAGTTTGGTTCTATGGTTGAACAATGTTCTTTTATCATCAATGAAGATAAGAGTCCATGTCGCCTTGGACGACTCACCTTAAGGATAAGCATTACAAGATCACTGATAATCGACCTAACCACATTAAGAACCACTAAAGCTCTAATCTTTGGGATTTAGAAGTCTAGATGACGAGTGAGTTGCATAATGACTACGAGTTCAATAACATCCACATGGAGCAATGGATGTGTTGAATCATTTTACATTTTTACTTGGGATCCAGGAATCGTCATGACAATTTAAAAATGCTTGTAGGAGAGCATTTTTCAAGAGGGGGGACTGTAATGTCGCCATATGGCCAACCAGGGAGCGCAGTTTTGTGAAGTTTCTAATAAGACAAAATTGCAAAGTGCACCTAAGTTTCAGTTGCTATACATAGTAATATAGAAGTTGAGCAAGCCACGTGGTTTGTTCAGACATCAAACTATGTATGTGAAATGTGTCGTTAAACCATGAAGACAATGTACCGAGAACATATGCAATGATCGAATCAGCATCAAGACTGTGATTAATAATTGACGTGTTATGGTCAACAATAATGATATAGTTACGACAAACACGAAGACAAACAATATAGAGAAAGAGATCGATAACCAAGCCACAAGCAATAATTATGTGCAACTAGAGAGAGAGTAATCTTTGTCTAAAACTTTGTGGAAAGAGAGTGACTCTTATGGTATCAATGATCCAAGAGTGATTATCTCGAAGCCAAATAGAGAGATCGAGTATGTTGTTTGAACCGAGCATTGAGAAATAATAATTTTGTGGATGAAGGCGATATAATGTGATATTGGTTTCGAGCATCATCACGTCATAGAGATGGCAGGGATCATGCAATGGAACACTATTTGGATTGTCTATGCAGGACTAATATTACTAAGCCAACCATTACTAATCATCGATGATTAAGGATAAATTACAAACATTATTAAGGTCAACATTTAATGTCAACAATATCGATTAGTTAATAATGGAGGGATGCATTCTCTTCAAAGGGACACGAGTGAAGAAAGGGTATGTCTTTCAATGATGCAACCCTTCGGCGGTAATAAATATATATGCAGGATGAAGTCATTCAAATCATCAATGAATACATCATCTTTATTTGTTTATCCTCATCGGATCTGCTCTGTTTAGAGCAAACTGCCAATCAGGCATACTTGGTGCATGCATAAAGTATTAATCAGAGATGGCAACCATAACTATTGCATGAATCGATTGATAGATCAGACACAACATTATTATTGTTGGAAGAGCATATTTACAGATCAGAGACAGCAACTAATCGCTGTAAGCGGTAGTACTCTCAGGCTCTCAGCCATTGCATGTACTAAGTGTTTATCACAGAAACAGAGCCATATTGCTATAAGCAATATTGATTCACATATCATTGCAGATATTCAAGGAATTATATAAAAAAAAACAATATAATAAGATCATCCTGTAAATTTATTTTGACATCATTATTATAGCATTAGTTATGTGCATTTAGTGCAAATTCTATCAACTCACTTAAGCATATCTTTAACTATATGAATCTGAGATAGAAAGTGGCATTGATAATCGTTATTTAATACATATTTGTTCTTATATTGTCAATTACACAAGTTCGTAGCTAAATCAAGAATTGTAGTTCTAAGGAATTCAAGTAATTGTCTCATAATCCCCAGTAATCCAAAAAAGGGGACATTACACTATGAGAGATAGAAAGTGCTTTCAATCCAAAGGACCACTAAAACAGGGCATACACAATTATAGGGCAGAACATGACCTCCCTGAAGAAGATAGTAAACCAATGAACCTAAAGGGAAGTTTGTGACAATGTAAAGGCAAGAGAGATGCCTTTCAATCAAATTGAATTTTTTTAAAAATATGACATTAAGGGATAAAGAAAGGAAAGATTGACTAAAAGCCAGGCAAATGAAGAAGGGTGGAGATAAACAATCTTGTTCTTGAAGAAGATTTAGAAGGGATGAATAGCCAAAGAAAAGTATAGTTTGAACTTTTAAAGTATGTATAGGTGTGCCTTGCTATCGCAAGATACCAGGGAGGAGTTCAATCTGGAATTGCTGAAATGAAAAGCTTTAATTCTACCATCCATTTATACAGAAAGAGAGATCTTTTCTATTCAATGACTTCGCCTTATGAATCCTGAAAGAGTGTTCCAAAACTACAGTGACTTACACAGCTACCTTGCAGCATCAGAATTTGATGGTGTAAAATTACATGTTCAGAATTTTCTTTAGACTGCTGGTTTTGAAGGATAGACATAAGATCACTTGCAGAGCAATGACAAGAAAGTAAGTTTAGCAACATGACAGTACTCTGGCAAGCTTGTTTTGACAAATCAAATCAAATCCAAGGAGCAGCTAAAACATGCAGAAGGCAATAAAAGAAGACTTGCAAAAGTGGCAGTGGTAGATCTGAATGTTGAACTTCATAAATGTAGATCAATATTGGCAGTAGCTGCTAAATCTGAAATAAAGGAAAACATATCATTTCTTATCTTGAACTAGCTTTACAACAACTTACTGCAGAAATTGAGAATATTAGAAAACAGGTCTGAAGCCCAATGTTATTATATATACCACTCTTATCAGTGATAATTGCAGAGAAGGTGATAAGGATTAGGCTGTCAAGCTTTTAGGTGACATGACTAAGACAGGAATTGATCAGATGTATTTATACACGATGCTCTCATCCATGGCCTTTGCAAAGCTGGCAAGATTCATGAGGCCAATAAAATGTTCAAGGAAATGTTGGATAAACATTTATCATCTAGTACCCTTACTTGCAATGTATTCCTATATGCTTATT
>MU226612.1:441856-463429 GCA_018584345.1 Thuja plicata
CAATATCATAGCTTCATTGTTAGATTCAATTCTACTACTTGCTAGCATTCTTATTTCAAATATTGATTTCAAGGTTAATTCCTAAATCGGGGTTTGACTAAGGCAAACCCCTCCCCCACAAAAAAAATAAATTTTTCTTGTAGGTACAGGTTCAGGACTGTAGATCCAAGGCCAGATCCGGATACCCTTTTCGGTTTTCTTTCAGATTGTGCAAACAGGGACACTTTCGGAGTTGAGCAGATTGAGTTGGCAAAAGTGGTACAGGGTCAACCTTTTTCATAAGACGACATCGGAACAGAAAAATATTTCTGGGTTTTGTCCGTCTTTGTGTTCCGGTTCGGTATCAACTTTCAGCATCTCTAGAAACAGTCTACAGATCTCAGAAAATAGCAATCTTTGATCCGCAATATTTCAAGGTTAGTACATTTCTATAATTCATTTCAATTCAAATCCTTAATCATTCTAAATCTATCACACATTTACAATCACATCCATTTCAACACACATCTTAAGAGGGAAACCTATGATCTCCTTCTTTATTCTTATTTCCAATAGATTGATTCATTTATGCATTGTTCCTTTTTGGGTTGATCAATTTGGGTCCTTTCTTTGTGCATATGAGAATAAAAGGGAATATCTTATTTATCCCTCCAAACTAAGAATTAAATGTAAGGTGATAAGTGATTTGAGTATCAAAACACTCTTATTCCATAAACATCATTTTTCTCCTTTACAAAACCCCTATCTCCATGCTCCACCACTTACTCCTAGATATGATATTGAATCCTATGAGCTTATCATTATGCACTCTTCTGAGAGCATCGTTAGTTTATGTTAATTTAGATGCAACCTCTTTAGAGGAAAAATTTTCTCGCATAACAACTTATGTCCTGGAAAGATCTTCATGAAGTAAATCTTTCAACAATCTAGCATCCCTAGCCCTTTTCCCCCTAATTGTTTGAAACAAAGACTTCCAACTTGAGGTGTTTTGGGCCCATCTACTCCTTGCATTACTATGTTTCACTATTTATCTATTGTACCATCTAATCATATAAATAACATTATAGATTCCTACCTCATCCAAAAAAGAGGTGTTAAGGTAGATTTATTTGTCTCGAGGGAAACTCTTAACAGTAGATCTACTATGAGAGAATCTGGCAGTGATGGGGTGATGGTCTAATAGTGTATAGGGGATCACCTTAACCAGTCTGCCTACATTATCTTTCTGACAATTGAAGAAATCATGATAAAAATAAAATATGTCAAGTCTAGAGTAGATCATTTTGCCTCCTTTCTGAAAGTCACACCAAGTATACCAAATGTCTTTGTGGTCATTTTTGCACCCACTAAGTGGGTCAAGAAGTCTGTGTTTTCCAATCATCTTGTTCCAAAAGAATTGTTAACTGCCCTTCCACTCCAATCTATTACCCCCCAGCTTATCTTGAGAGTTCACTACCATGTTAAAATCTCCTCCTAGGATCCAAGGGACTTCCTCTAGTTAATATAACCATTTCCGCATTTTGGTTCTCTCCTTATGATCATTGGAGACATATACTAAATATATTCCAAATTCCCTACCTTTATATTCAAGGATCAACCAAACTGCTCTATTACATGGTGAATTTTCCCAACTGGAGACAAGTTTATCCCAGTGAGGGCTTATGAGAATAGATGTGCCCCCTCTCCCTCTGTTATGTTTGGTAGAGAAGGTAGTAGCTTCTCCAAATTCATTTAAGGGAAATGCCAAGTGTGAAGGTGGTAGTTTTTACTTCTTGTAACATCAAAAAATCAAATCCTTTATTTGATCTCAAAAATATCTACACTATATGCTTCTTATTTAAGGATTCCAGTCCTCTCACATTCCAAGATGAAACCTTAATGTCTATAGAAATTATGTAGAAGATTACATGCTAGTCCTAAAGCTTGAGTAGCATTTAGGAAAATTATTATTACTATTGTTTTTGGTCTCCTTTCTATTGACGGGGCCTATAGGTCTTCTCCTTTTTCCCTTGCCTTCTTTGGGTCCAATTTTTTCTTCTCCTTCTACTGGGTTCTCAAAGTTAATGGTGGAGTTACATATTCTATGCTTTCTCTTGATTTTTATAGAGTTGAACTTAACATCCCATGGGCTATCAACAAATTGGATGATTGCCCAATCCTTATTCACGCCACTTTCACTAAAAATATCTTTGAGGGATAAATCAACCTTCTGAGAAGTTACAGCAAGATCTCCCCCCTTGCTAACGTCCTCCACCCCAGAAGGGACATTAAGGTGTGAGTGGGTAGAGGTAGTGGGTAAAGAGAAGGTAGAGGAGGGGACAGGGGGGTTTCAAGAATGAAAGTTAATTCATAATCATTAAATGAACTTCTACTGGAGAGAGCTCTATTTTTACTTCCACTTTGGTCTTCTAAGGTATCCATGTCATCTTGACAACACTCATTGTTCCCCATCTCCCCTTATTATTGCACACTCTCTCTATTGATTCCCTTCTTATTGTCACTTTTGTCTTGGAGAGACTTGTCAGGAGGGAGGGTGTGTTCAACAATTCTTTCATTGGTATTTCCTCTCCTTCTCTCGAAGGGTCCATCATTTATCAGAATCTTATCCATAACCAAATGTTGAGTATTTTTAAACTTGCATTTGTTTCTTCTTTTTTGCAAAGGAGAATTCTTATCTTCAATCTCGTTGTTTACTGCCTTTCCTGGTTCCTCCACAAAATCCCTTTCAAAACCAAGAGAAATGGAAAGTTTCTCAAGGCTTAATCTTGTAGGGTTAGGATCAACCATGTTGCATTCACCAGAATTAGAGGAAGGGTTAGGGAGGGATCAACGATCTGAGTCACAAAAGAGTAAGGTTGGTCAGAGCTAGGGAATTCAGGTAGATCAATCTTTCCCTTACCTCTAGAGGCGGCTTGGGGTTTATATTTTGTAGCCAAAAGAGGGCAATTTCTCCTCCTATGGTCATCTCTCTTGCAAAGGAAGCATGAGTTCACTCCACCTAGAAATTCCACCGAACATGAGAAGAGACCATCCTCAAGATTAAAAAAATAAGGTTGTCAAGAGTATCAACACCGGGTTTGATAGAAACCAAGACTCTAGCATCCATATGTGGGAGCAAGGCATTAGACTGATTGACGTGAATGACTCTAGGGATTCTGGTAATACATTCCAAAGAAATGGAGGTATTCCTCTAATGGTTCACCACCTAGGGCATGATAATGCCATAATTTCTTCAAGATTGGCATTACTTGACCAACCTAGGGCACAGAAGTTACAGGAGAAAATATTCCAGAATTATTTATCAACCACAGCCTTCTGACTGGCTGATTCATAGAAGAAAATAATTAATAACCCTTTTTGAAGCATTCTGCAAAAGGATAATTTAAACCCTAGTTTCTTCCCCCACACCGAGTGGAGCCAATTATTCATAAAAATACAGGAAGGAATCTCATCGATATTTTGAGCAGCAAGGAAAGTAGCAGTATCTACAATCCTACATCTCTCTTCCTTAATCACATTACACATATTTACATTAGGAGAAATGACAAGGCGTTTGGAGACTGAAACCTTACCTCCTTTTCCTCCTTCGACTTCGTCGCCTCCGTGGTCTTTGTCAATGAATCTGGGACCATCCTTGCATATTGGGACACCCAACACCACTTGACTGAATGTTTTTATCTCCACCTCTCCACTGCATACAGTCTTAGGGTTAACTCTCTCTTCTCCTCTTGTTTCTTTGATAGAATTAGATAACCCATCTGACGTTGAGCCCATATTGGTTGGGCAGTTCGACGAGCATTGAATGTACCCTGCGTGCGGAGGGCCAAATTGGCCGCCACGTGCTCAATCTCATCAAGCAAGTTGCAGAGCATATCCTTGTTTTTCTACTCACATTTTCTAGTGAGGCTCCATGTAATTATTAAATAATATTATATTTATTATATAGTATATAAAAAACTAATAAATAATATTATATATGGTTTATATTATTTAATTGAAAATATATAATATTATAAGTTAATTATTATTTATATCATAAATTTAATTCACATAATTTATAAAATATAAATATAAGTTATAGATTATTACGATTTGTATTATTAAAGCTTATTATATTATATACTTCTAGTGCGTACAATTTCTTTTTTTACTTTTGGATATTACTTTTCATATGTGACTTACTAATTGAATGTGGTATCACATACTTACATGCTCTAGTAGTATTAATATCACCTACCTTCTTCTTACTCATACTTTATCAATTTGAATGCATCATCCTTTGAAATGTTAAAAATATACAATTGCACTAAATACAAAATTCATGTGAAAAATAAACCATTTGCATGATATTATATGGTTTTATAGTAAAATCAAAATTATCAAGCTCTTATCCCACTTCAAAAAATTTATACTTCCGAAATATACTACAAACACTCATAACTAAATACATAATTTTAGAGTTGTCTTTATTGATTTATGAAATCTATATCAATATTATTGGTTTTGAAGATGTTAAATAATACAATGTCAAATTAAAACCAATGCTAGTCTAGGACTTTATACTTCAAAAAGAGCAAAATAGATTTGCCAACATTTGGCAGGAACTATGCTACAATGCAACCTTTTTAATATTAACTACAATATAATTGTTAATAATATAGAACTATAATCAGCCTACGACAAGTAGGTGAGGTGGCTTGGGCAATGAGTTTTCTCCCCACTGGTCTCGAGTTTGACTCCCTGAACCCGGTGTTTAAATAGTATGTGCTATGTATGGACCCTTGCCCATACACCAAGGAATTAGTCTCGGGTCAGCTCACCTCAAAATGGGCGCTGGGTTGGGTTGGGTTGGGTCACGTGGATACCCTCAGTGACCAAAAATGATAAAAATATAGAACTAGAATCATATTATTATAAATATATATAATATAATATACTTATTATTATTTATTATATATCACTGTTGGGGTTCATCAGATAGTGTGATGGTTAAGTGGTTGCATTATTAATGGTGCAACTAAGGTTCAAATTCCTGCAAGGGAGATAATACATTAACTTACACTAAAAGTTTGAGCTTTTTAAAAAAATTTAATTTAATTTCTCTTATTTTTTCATTTGTCCATCACATTTTCCTGGGGTTTTATGAATTTTCTACTTAAAAAATAGGAATTAAACAATTAGAAGAAAGAAAACAATGATCATAAAATTTAATCTAATGTTTTCAAGCATTTGATGTGGCTATTAAAGGAGGATATCATTCTTATTTCTCCCTCAACAACTTCCATGAGTGTTCTCTGTTGGGGTTAAGGTTTTGAGTTTTTTTTTTCACACATAATCAAAATGTTTCCTTTTTTGGGGTTTGATATGATCAAAATGTTTCTAGCATTGTCATTCTGAGTGCTAACTCGAAAATGGGAACATCTTATTTTCTTACGTATCTTTTCTTTGCTAACAAGTCATTATTTCTAGTTTATGTTTGAGGTGAGAATGTAGAGTAAAGAGAAAACAATGGTAAAATACAAATTAATGGTGCTCTCTCTGCCACCCATAAGAAACAAGTTTATTGGATCTTCCTCCATAGGTGTTATTGTGTATAATGGAGAGGATGAATGATGAGGTGGACTTGGTAGCCATGGTGTGCTCCTATTGTCAGTTTCAAACCATGGCTAGGGTTATGCCCTTTATTGTCAAATTAAGCCATTCTAAGTACTTGTCCTCCTCTAGGATTTTAACAAGGGAAGTTTTGAAGAGCATAAGATAATATATTCCCTCCACTAGGGTTTTTGACTTGGCTTTGACCTATATTGTTGATGATGTGGTGGTGGTTGTCTTGGTAGATTTCAAGAACTTGGACTATCTTGTTTTAGACACTTGCCAAAAATTGTACATGCAGGTATCATAAGCACAATTTTTCCATTTTTGTTTCTCTATTGTAAGCAGTTAAATTAATTTTTTTATAATAATTCTGGGTAAATTTGACTTTTTATTACAGACCTTGCAGGTGCCCAAATTTGAAATAACCCTGTACTAATCCCAAATTACTCTGTGCTATCATAAGAGGCAATGTAGCTAGGACGCACCTTTTTCCTCTTACACAAAGAAGAGCCAATCTAGCACTAACTATTTTTCTTACAAAGATATTTTTACCAATATTATCTTGCCTTGCATATGATCTTGTCCTTTCATTCATATATTTAGCCTCGTTGATAAATTGCACCCAAAATCAATGCCATATTTCCCCTGCATTAATCATTTTGCAATGCCTTATTGCTATCATTATACTCTCTACAACCTAACAAATTGTTACCAATTTTTCACCCCACAACTCAAATTGGTAGAGTCAATTCAGCTTATAGTCATTTTAAGGTGAAAATGTATTAATTCATTTATGTTTTTCTTAGCTTAGGCCATTGTATTTATTGTAGTTAAAAGAGAGAAATTTTAGTTTGGTTATGCAATGTGTTCCAACAAAGAAAGAGACATCCAATTTTTCATTTTGTTACAAAAAGAGATACATAATGAGTTACACAAGATTGCAAGTATTTTTTCATTGGAAAAGAAAATAGAAAAATCAAAGAACCCACACAAGTTGTCGAGGATAGCTAATCCAATGCAATATGAGAGCTATATTGTGTTTCTAATGATAAAGGAAAGAGAGCATGGTGAAGAGAGTCATATCCATCATTTCCTGAGGTAACTTCGGGTTGATCTTCATGGCCACTTGATCCTTCCCGCTCCTAATCTCCAAACGATCCTGTAGAGGGTGGAAGAAAATATTTTACAGCTCCGGATATGAAACTCAAAATATGCACATCAACAGAAATATACTACAGTCCCTACACTACATTGGATTAATGATAAAACTTATACATGTGCAAGCAAGAAGGCCTGAAAATGTGATATCAAAGAGGTATTGAACTTCATGCTTTTTATCTAACAGGTTTGTTAAAATGTGAAGACACGGGTGAGAGTTTTATTGTTTATTGCTTCATTTAAAAATTTCAGCATGTGGAAAAAATTGGGATCCCAAGAGGGTAGAGCCCAGCATGTTGTTGAATGAACACAATCATGCTACAATATGGAAGGTTATAGGTACGGGAGCAGTCATAGTAGATTCTTTGAGTGGATAACGAATGAATTATAATGGAACAAGATCATCAATTTATGTCAAAATCATCAAAACAAGTTTGACTAGAAGTACATGTGTGGGGTGTTGTGACATTGGTAGCATTAAAGAGATAGTCCTAGTGATCTTATCTTATAGCCAAGGTCAGACATCAAACATTTATAACATTGATTGAGTTGTAAGGAGCCAAAGTTATAATGACTAAGTAGAGTTTAATAAGCAACTTTATAGTCTCACCATGAAAATAACATATATAGTGTGTTGTGATAGCCATGATCATAAGCATAGACCAAACACATCATAGATGAAATGTGATTTTTGTTACAATATACATTGCTATTATAAAATAAATACCTTAGTTTTGCTATGATCATATCCAAGATCAACAATAGGGAATAGGGAAACTCATAAAAGGACAACATCATAAGGATCATGCAAATATACCACATATGGAATGGTTATGCAGGGGTCAAATGGTATCACTACAAATGTGTATATGATATTCAATTCAGTTAGAGTTTCAAAAACAACTCACTATTTAAACTTGTTATTGTGACAAAAACAAAATAGATATATTCCTTTGAACCAATTCAAGGAGTAACAAGAAATCATGCCTTAATGAGATATATAAGAACAGATTGTAGTGTCATTGCAAGAACACATCTCTAAGTATCAAAAAATAGAGCGATTCAAAGGTATAAGACAATGGAAGCTATTAAGTCTAAACAGAAAAATGACAACACATTTAGAGGGCAAGTATAATCACCATCACAAGATTAAAGCAAGTAGAGGTAATAAGAACTTGATGCAATGAGAAGAGTAATGGAAATATAGGAACAACATTCAATGACAAGGAGCAGTATAAAATGAAATAGAGATATTTAGGCATGCTATTGTTCCATGATATCAAGATAGTGTTCTCTAATAAAGGTACAATGCCCACTATCTTAAATCATAGTCATGAACATCAATCAATAGTGTAACAAAGAAATAAGAGTATGAAGGGACATGTGACATCATGGGAGTTAAATAGTGATTTTACATTAATAGAATAGTGGTATTCATCTTACAAGGACAATCAAGAAATATAGGTAAACAATGGACTCAATCATTGTCAGTGAACAACCAATTCATTTAATAATGCACCAGTGATTATGAAAATTCCCAAAGCCTAATGTTATGTACTATTAGAGTTCGTGAACATGGCATTGCATTAGTGCTTTGTGTACTTAAGTTATTTATCAAGAATACAACATATAATAGCAGTGATAATGCACCACATGAGGAGCAGTCATGAAATCCCTCCAACAGTAAAAAGAATCAATAAGGATAGTGATAAATAAGTTAGTGTAGTAACATATATTTAGTAGTTGTGTTGTTGGTGTCATTGTAAAATGTTGCTACGACATTATCATTGGCAATGACAGAGATCAATAACTTGAAAAAGACAGTATTGAAGGGACCAATTCTTTGGGGAGTATAGGACACATTCAATACTTAAAATGAAGTGACATCATCTACGAAATGAGACTCAAGAAAGAATAATGCTACCATGTAAGAAACAACATCATACATGTTTCAGGCAGTCCAAGCAAAGAAAGTGTGTACAACCATATTTAAATAATATGTATGGAACAGACAATACAAGGATAAAACAATGAACATCCAATGTGAAGGAAATGATCAGGATATCAAGCTCATTTTTCTTGTTATCCTGATAACATGAGCATGAACGTACTATATCCAGAACATGAAAGACCAGTGATAGAAAAGTATTGCAAATAATATTGTAAGTGCAATTTGCAGTCTTGGGAGAAAAATAATATGTTTTTATAGTCACAATGAAGATAGATTTTTATTGACAATGCTAATGAGTGCTTAAAGACAACAATAAAGATGTTGAGACATGTTATGTTCAAGGTTAGTATAAATTTCGGTGATCATAGGAATAACATATTTATGTTGAGAAGAACTTAAAGGTTTGTTTGATTTTTCTTCCATCTAGGGTATATCAGCAAAGACCTTGTGTATGGAAGAAAGATTCCAATGAATAGAGAGAAGAAATCTCATTTCAATGTTATATCCAGACAAGCATCATGAAGTCCTCATAATGAATACTCAGCCCAAATAGGCCATGACCTACAAAAGAGCAGACATATATAATGAAATATATTTCTAGAAGCCCTCGAAGGTCAAAACATTTAAAGAAAGGAAGCCACATTTATTTGCTAAAACCCTCATGCTTATAGTCATGGTAATAGTATCAAGAAAAAACACAAAATATATAGGGTTGCGGTCAGCATGGTTTCATCTCTTCCAAACGAAGCTAAGCTCAAGTTTGTAACAATCATGACATGCAGGAAGTTTCAAAATTCCCCAAGATTTCATAGCGAAGACAAGGGTTTCTAAAATGATGAGCAGGTAAAATGAAGCTACGGTTTCAAATTTGAAGACCTTGAATTTATCAGAAGTTATCACATGATCACAACAATGGCAGCCTATAAGGTCTCATAAAACCCTCATAAAAGTCACAACACAACCGCGACCATACAGATGCAGTGAACCATACATATATTTGTTGTTTTTTCAATCACAAAGATTTTAAAAAAATCAATTGTTAAGCATGGAAAAATACATGTTCAGACCAAAATATTTCAATTTTCTTTTGCACACATGGAGCTTGGCGACATTTTTGAAGAAGAGCATACTTGTTACAAGCCTAGATCTATAGATATATCCAGAAATCAATCAAGAAGACCTTTAGAAATTGCAAATCTTCACAGGAAAACTCATGGTGTCATCCCTCATAGCGGCATAAGTAAAGACTAAAGCAAAATGGGATAGATGAAAATGATTGTTAGGGTTCTCATCTACCCTATATCGGCCAAGTACAAGGCCTTTTTCTTTTCGCTTTCATTTGTTGTATTCCATCTAAATACCCCTATGGGCATGGTGTGAATTATCAATTACAATCTCCTTATATTTCCATTGTTAATATTGTAAAAAGCAATATTAATAGAATGATTTACAATTTTATCATTTTATTATATAATTTTGAATTATGAATCAATATTAATGAATGATAAAAATTGTAAAGCAATATATTAATATTGTTTAATAAGGATATGTAAGGGGTTGGAAAGGGATAAGGAGATTATTTGTTAATTGTTGTTTGATTTGCTTAAAGTGTGTTGAGTTCCTTAACTCTACTTTACATTTAATTGAATTTGATTGATTGTATATTGTAATTGTGATTAGGAAGAAGATAAGATGTTCCTCTTCTATTCCCAAATGCACAAATGGAAGATCCAAGTTGATCAACCCAAAGGAAGGGCTAATGCACAAATAAATCAACTATTCGGAAAAGAGAATAACAAGAAGGATATCTTAAATTCTGTTAATTATATGTATAGATATGATATATGACAGTAATTGAAGAAATAGGAGAAATGTACTAACCTTAAAGAATTGCAGATCAAATAATGTTGTTTTTTGAGGTCTATAGATTATTTTTGGAAAAACTGAAGTATGATCCGGAACCGGAACGCAGATACGAACAAAACCCAAAAAAAAATTTCGTTTCAATGTTGTCTTATGAAAAAGGTTGACCTTGACCCACAAATGTCAACCCTAACCCAATAATGTCGACCTTGACCTACATAGGTCCGATAGAGAATCTGTTCGCGAAGCCCGATAGAAAGCCGAAAAGGGTATCCAGATTTGTGTCCAAATCTACAGTCTCGAACCTGTACCTGCAAGAAAAAGAGGATTGTTTGTTGAGGGGAGGGGTTTGCCTTAGTCAAACCCTGGTTTTGGAATTAACTTCAAATATATGTAATTGAAATTACATAAAGATAAACAAAGTAAATGCACGAATTCACCTTGCTTGTAAAAGTCCTTGTGGAGGATTCGAATCCTTGAGTCCACAAGTATGTATGCACCAAATATGTAGAATATAGAATGGTAGGGTGTCTTAAATCTCTTTCTTTTAGATCTCCAACACCAAGTCTTGAATGGGTTCTTGAATTTGGAATAGGCTTGGAAGAAGGTGGATGGAGAGATCACTAAAAGGGCATCATGTAGCTTGAATCCTTCAGTAGCCTCCAATGGATCTCCTTCATGAAAAATGGATGCTTGAATGGATGAATGCTTGCTTGAAATCTTTCTCCTTAGCTTTCTTGAATCACACTTGAAGATAGTTTAAGAATGCTTGATCACGATTAGAAGACTTAGAGGAAAGGAGAGGAGAAGGCTCCCTTTTATATGAAACTAGGGCACAATCTTTTAAGGAGGCCGACATAGGATAATTAAATCTCTGTTAAAGCCTTTACCCCTAGGAGAGGACCTATATTAAATATAATTTAGGAATCGACACTTCGGAACCCGAAACAACTGAACTAGAAGCGGGAAATAACTTTTACAAAGACCGACATCCAGAAACTGCAAGACCCTGAAGTTTGAACCCTGGGTCAAGGTCGAGGTTGACCTTGACCTAGGTCAGGGTCGAGGTCGACATAGACCAAAAAGGTCAACCCTGACCTTGAAGTCCAGAATGCAGAAATTAGGCTGGAAAGAAGTGGAAAGAGGGACAGAACAGGGGGAAAGCTAGGTCTAACTTAGGAACCCATTTTAGGTGCTTGATATGACCCCAAACCACTTACTCAAAAGGATAAACAAGTCTACAATGAAAGTGCTTCCATTTTTTGACTATATAGGATAAATATGGGAAAATGCCTTTTAAGGGTAAAAATAGATATTTATTTGCACCTTATAATGATATTATTAAGTAATCGATAATTTATCACTTTAATAAAATATAATAATAATAATAATATCATTAAGTAATTTTTAATTATCACTTAGTAAATATTATTAATATAATTAATATTGGTTTTAAAGTAATAAATTACAAATTACGTAATAATTGTTATTATTAGTAATGTTGGCAAGTGGCTCATTCAAGAGTGTTCAGGAACACATTAAGGGTTGTCGTTTATGGCAACATATCTGTGATGGATGATCGCTTGGTGTGGAACACAATTTTGGAGTTAAGACTTGCAAAATGACTAAGTCCAAGATGTAGTTTAACAGGGTACAAGAGTACAGTTTTGGTCAGCGAGCACAATATATGGTGAATGAAGACATGCGAGCTTAGGGGAAGATATTTTGGGATATATGTGACCTTCAGTTAAGGTATCTTATGTTTTGGAGTCGATTGTAGCAAGTTACAGTATGTTAAAGGCGTGTGAAGACAAAGTAGCAGTGATATAGGATAGATGAAAGGTTGCAATGATTGAGGGAGTATGACGTGGAATCCAAACATGCTAAGTTGGATTTAGATTGTGTATTACCTATATTTTGGTAGTGTAAGGTAATCAACCTTTTACTTACTTTTTTTATAAGTGTTGATTCCATTTTTTGATGCATTTGGAAGTCGACTGGACATGTACTAATGTATATATAGGAAGAGGTTTTGGACAAGCGAAGTATGGTATGGATGAAAATAGATGAATGAATACATTATGATGTCAGACTAAGGTAGATGGTAATTCAAACTACAAGTGGAACTACCTAAGCATAATAGATGCTTGTTGTTCACTATTTAGAAATCATTGTAACAGAATCATAATTCTGATTATTTGAGCAGTGAGCTCAGTATACCATTAATAGGGTTTTGTATTCCTTTAACATGGAAATGTACTAATGTAATAATTAGCTCCTAACAAGGCTAGGTATCCTAATAGGGACATAATACTTTTGAGTACATATTTGTGGGTACCATCCCAACTAGGGTTTTCCCTTCATCAAGGTTTCCTCGAGAACAAATTCATGGTGTTATGAGTTATGTGTTTTGTGCTTATGTTTTTTTTTTCATTTCTACAATTATCTGGTTAAGTTGGAATTTACTAAGTTTAACTTTAAAGAGTTTTAATACTGATTCACCCCCCCTCTCAGTATTACTTAATCCTAACAATTGGTATCAGAAATTCTGGCCCTTGGAGAGAAAGTTTAACAGCTTAAGGGAGATCAAGATGGATTCTAAAAGTTTGGAAGAGAACTTTGAAGTGGCACTTGAAGATATTGATAAAGCTAAAACAGAAAATGGTGATTTGAAATTCAAATTGAGAAGAGAAGAGGGTTTAATCAAGAAAATAAAAGAACAACTTGAACTTTCTAGAAATCAGAGACAAGATCATATGGATAAGATTAAAGAGGATTCATATAGTGACTCATCAGATCAGATAAAACAACATGAACAAGAGAAAGATGATTTGAAGCTTGATCATGAAACTACTTCCATTCAGATGGCTAAAGAGATTCAACAAGGAAAATATTATAGAAACAAAATTGAAGAGACCTTAAAAGCTGCTAATATTCAGATGGGACAAATCCACATTGAGCTTGATCACTGCAAGAACAAATATTTGGAATTAGGGAAATATAATCAAATCATAAAGGGAGAACTTGTTGAGGCAAAGAAACATATTGAAAAACTTCATACAAGAAGTGAGAAGATTGATGAGCAGAGAGATAGACAAAAAACTAAAGGAGACATGAACGTGTTAGAATAACTGAGAGGGGGGGTGAATCAGGGGCCTCAAAAATTAATCCAATAAACCAACCAAAAATCTATATCTAAAATCTAAACCTCTTGTTATCTTCAGTCCTACAAGATGTATGCCTTTAAATAATCTTATCAAATAACTACTGCTCGGAGTTCATTGTTAATCCTTTTTATTAAGTTTTACCGAATAGAAGTCTCAGCCTTTACCGAAATACAGTAAATAACTTAGTGTTTACCGATCAATCATGTTTTAGTAATGTGTAAAGAAAAACATTAAAGCAATGAACCATATACACATTTGACACATGGATTTTTAACGTGGAAACCTTGTTAAGGGAAAAACCACTTGGGACCAGTAACCCAAAATTTTCACACTTTTGAAGTGAGCTCAGTGAAGAGCTAACCTTGTTAAAGGTTAAAAACACACTGTTCAGTGCGACCTTGTTAGAGGATTTATCACTAACATTTTATCACTTGACCTTTCATTCACTGTGTTGTCAACATGAAAACCTTTTGATACTCCTTGAGATGTATCTCAATATATAAAGGATGGTTAGATTGTACTCGGTTAAGAGATTTTCTGAATCAATAGTTAAACTAAATCAGTATATGATCTATTCATAAATACAACTTAATATTGCAGATGTTCAGATCTATTGTAAGCTCATAATACCTTTCTGATCAATGTTTCTCTTTTGTTCCTTTGCTCCACTTCTTTCTGCTTGGTGAATGTTGTTTCTTCTCTGTTGCTTGGTGTCTGCAAAAAAATTTAGCTCTGTTCTTTAGCTTGTATGATCAGGTATGTATGAAGACATCTATCTTCACCAGAATTATCTTCAACATCCTTATTCATAATAAATTAGCTTGTCTCTTTTATAGACATGATTTCAACATTTCTAAGTCCTTGTATTTCTTGTTCTTGACGTGATTTGCAAATCTTGTCATTCTTGCTTTAAAGCTTGCTTTAGTTTTATCCTGTAGATTTCTTCTTGACAACTAGAATAAAACTAGCTTTAAATCTCTATCTTATATTTAGCTATTAACTGGTCAATGAAAATAATCTAATCAAACAGTTAACTCTATATTTAGCTCCTGCCAGCTAAGTCTTTTGTCATTTCTGAACTTCAGTTTTGATCGGTGTTTAACCCCTTGTTTGCTCGGTCTTGACTTCAGTTGTCCTTGGGCATCTTTGTCTGTCGGGGTTGTCTATCTGTCGAGAAACACTATGACCTTTAATTATGCTCAGGTATCACTTTGTTTTTTCTTGATAATGCTTGCTTGGGGATCTTGCTTGGTTTACACTGTGACTTTCCTCAGGGTTCTCTATCTATCAGTGTGCATTGTCTGTCGGTGTTTGCTGTCACTTGGTGTATACTAAAATTTTATGCATTACTGATAACATAAGCTTTATTTATTTGGTTCTTTGAAGTCTTTGATAATATGAATATGACCGATCAGAGTATATCAATTTGACATCAATGACAATACAATACATTAACTGATTTAATGTCTTGTATTAACTTTTTGTAGCTGAGTGATCATCAACTTTGTCATCTTCAAACATTCAATCAGTTATAGTTCATCAATCTCCCCCTTTGACATTGCTGGCAACATACTACATACTACTAATATAATATGAAATATATTAGTTATAGTTCATCAATCTCTACCAAACTTATTATTCTATAACTAATACAAATATCTAACTCTCGGTGAGCTCTTCTAGCTTTGATTTGATTCTTACAGAGTTCTTTCTTCCTTCTTCATTCCCTTCACTGGATAGATGTAGCAACTTCTGATTCTGTCTCTCTCTTTGTTGTAGAATCTATTCTCCCTTTTATGGAGAGATATGCCGTGTTTACTTTTCCAATTCTCTCCCTTAGATGGATGTTTCTTTGAATCTTTCTCTAATGTTTTCTCTCCCTTTGACTATTCGTCTCTCTGATGGATAGTTCTTTTCTTTTTGAAAATAATATATTTCTCTCCATATTCATTAAGTACATATCTCCTTTTGAATACTTCTGATAGATATTTCATATGGATTAGATATAATCTCTCCCTTAAGCCATCTCTCCCTTTGACAACAATGCCAAACTCTTTTCTCCTTTTCTAAATATATTCCTTGAATTTTTGCTCCATCAGCAATACAATAACTCTGGTGTTCAGTGCAGATAAGTACATTGTTGTGTACTGATATATCTTTGCAGTCAATCTCTTTGCTTGCATCAACATGAATGATCTTTTGATAATGTGCAAGCTGATGCAATCTCTTAGTCAGCTTAGTGACTAATAGACAAGGGTCGGACCCCTAGTCTCTTTCTCAGGTACTCAAATGTATCTTTAGGAAATGGCTTAGTGAATATGTCTACTAATTGTTCCTTGGATTGAACATATTCCAGTATCACCTCTTTCTCTTGCACTTGTTCTCTTAAGTAATGATACTTGATAGCAATATTCTATGTCTTAGCATGCATGACTGGGTTCTTTGAAATGTTAATTGCACTTGTATTATCACAATAGATAATTAATGGTTCAAGAATTTTCATATTCATACCTCCAGTAATTGCTTGATCCGTACAATATTAGAACAATTTGCAGAAGCAACCACATATTCTGCTTCTGCAGTAGGTTGTGAGATGCATCCTTGCTTCTTACTTATCCATGTGACAAGTTTGTCACCCATAAAGAATGCTCCTCCTGTTGTTCTTTTTCTGTCATCTAAGTTTCCAGCCCAATAAGCATCTGTATAGACTTGAAGCTCAAATTTCCTTCTCTTTTATACCACAGACCATAGTCTTCAGTATTCTTTAGATATCTCAGAATTATTTTGATAGCAGTCATGTGTGATTCCTTGGGATTAGTAGAGAATCTTGCAACTATTCCAACTGCATGCGCTATATCTAGTCTAGTATGTACATCATACATTAGTTTTCCAATCATATATATATAGGGTCTGATTTACCTCGGTTGACTTGTCTTCCTTTGTTAGCTTGCATCTGGTTTCCATAGGTGTTCCAACTGGTTTGGATTCTTCCATCTTGAATATCTTAAGAACTTCCTTGATGTATTTGGATTGTGTGATGTTTATTCCTGCATCCTATTGAAGAATCTGTAGACCAAGAAAGAATTTGATCTCCCCAAATATTGAAATCTCAAACTCTTTTCTCATTTCATTAGAAAATGATTTGCATAACATATCATTACCTCCAAATATGATATCATCAACAAATATTTCAGCAATCAAAATGTTATCATCAGTATCTTCTTTTAAATACAAATTATTGTTTTCACTTGTTCTAAAAAATCCAATACTTATGAGATATGAGTGAAGTCTTTCAAACCATGCTCTCGGTACTTGTTTCAATCCATACAAGGATTTGTGTAGTCTACAAACCGTGTTTCTTTTGTTAGGATCAACAAACCCTTCTGGTTGTTCAATGTATACCTCTTCTTCTAGTATTCTATTTAGGAATGCAGATTTAACATCCATTTGGTATACCTTGAATCCTTTGTAAGAAGCATAGGCAAGTATAACTATGAATCCTAGGCTAGCAACGGGTGAAAAGGTTTCTCCATATTCAATACCTTCTTCTTGTGCATACCCTTTGCATACTAATCTTGTTTTGTTCCTTGTGACTTCTCCATTCTCATTCAGCTTATTTCTGAATATCCATTTGGTACCGATGAATTTTTTGTCATTTGGTCTAGGTACTAGTTTCCATTTTTTGTTCTTCTCTATCTATTATATCTCTTCATTCATATCACTAACCCATTCTTCATTTTCAAGTGCATTATTAACATATTTAGGCTCAAAATCACAAATTAAACATCTAGTGTTCAGTGACTTACTTCTTGTTCTCATTCTAGCATTTTTATCTCCTATGATATGGTTTTTTCGATTGTGTCTTATGACATACTTGGAAAGTATCATTTCACCTCTTTGTTCATCATTCTGATAATCATCTTGACCTCCATTTTGATCTTCATCGCTCGGTACATCATTGTGAGCAATTTCCTAATTTTCGGTGTTTGCAGCCTAATCCTCGGGTGCATTGTTCTGTCACTCGAGAGAAATACACTATTGCTTGGATAGAGTGTCAGGTTCTTCACTGTAGACAAACCTATTATAGTCTTTTGGTTCCTTTCTGCTTTCCTCATCATTTTTCTCAGCAAATTCATCTACTTTGATATTTTCACTTTCACTGATTTTGTTAGAGGATTTATTAGGACATTTATAAGCCTCGCTCTTGGTAGAATACCCTAGAAATATTCCTTCATCACCTTTGGGTTCAAGCTTTCCATTTCTATCATCTTTCAAAATATAACATTGACGTCCAAAAATTCTGAAGTAACTTACATTGGGTGTGTATCCATACCATAGCTCATAAGGTGTCTTATTGCTGTTTTTCTTCAATTGAACTTTGTTCAATGTGTAGACAGCGCTGCTGACAACTTCTCTCCAGAATGTTTGTGTGATGCCTTTCTCAATCATTAGTGTTTTGGCACAATCAACAATTGATAAGTTCCTTCTCTCAGTAATCCCATTTTGTTGTGGTGTTCTCGGCGCAGAAATCTGTCTTAGAATTCCATGTTCATTACAAAAGTTAGTGAATTCATCAGAAATAAATTATCCTCCTCTATTTGACCTTAGGAATTTTAGTTCCTTTCCACTTTGTTTTTCCACTGTAGCTTTATACCATTTAAACAACTTGAATGCTTATGATTTCTCTTTTAAGAACATAACAGAGATCATTCTAGAATAATCATCAACAAAGAGAATGAAGTATCTATCACCATAGTAGATTTTTGTTCTCATTGGTCTATATAGGTCAGTATGGACTAATTCTAGAATGGAATTAGATGTGTAGGCTTTTCTCTTGAAACTAGACTATTTTATTTTACCTTTTTGACAATTCTTACACATGACATGGTCGGGCTTTGAAATGATCGTTAAGCCTCTTACTTTCCTTTTATTGCTTATCCTAATCATGTTGTCAAAATTCACATGACATAACCTTTTATGACACAAGCATATGTCTTCGTTTCTAGCCATTAAACAAGTGGTGTTAATATCATCAAGATAGAATAGGTTACCTTTTGTCTGTTCACCAATTTCGATCAATCTTCCTGATTCATTAAAGATATTTACCTTTTTTTCTCAAATGCAACTCAGTGACCTATGTTATTCAGATGTGAAACACTCAATAGATTATAGTTAAGTCCTTTCACCCAGTATGCATTTTCACATCTAACCAGATTATTCAACATTATGGTTCCTTTACCTTCAACCAGACAAGGTGAGTCATTACCCATTCTTACTGATCCACCATTATAATATTCAAAAGTTTCAAAATTTTCCTTATCTCCAATCATGTGGTGAGTACAACCACTATCTATAATCCAAACATCATTTTTACTAACCTTATATATGATTCCAGTCTCAATATACCTTTCTTCTTTGTCTGAATCATCCTTCATGGAAACAAATACCACCTCAATATCTTCACCAGATTCAGTGTCAGTATTTCCAGCTTTGTTCTCAGCCAGGTAACAAGCTCTCTTCCCTTTGTCCTTGTATCCTTAGTTATCTCTTCTTTCAGATTTCCAGTTGCTTCAGTAATCTCGATCATCACCTCTATCAAACTTCTTTTCATAAGTTATGTTATTACTCTTGTCATCTTTTCTTTTGTTAGGACATCTAGCAGCAAAGTGTCCAATCTCTTTACAATTAAAACAAACAAGTGGTAGTTTACCTTTGTATCTACCTTTGCCTCTCTTCAATCTTCTAGCCATTAGTGCTTCAATCTCATCAAATTCTTGGTCATCATTATCACTTTCACTATCGTTTCTCATAGTGTGTTTATGAATTGATTTACTTATTTTCAAAGAAGATTTGAATGCAGACTCAATAGTTGGTAAGACATTGTTGTCAAAGTTATTAATCTCAAATGAAATAAGTCTATCAATCAAACTAGCTAGAGTAACATTGTTATTTTCTAATGCTCTCATTTCTTGTATAGAAGATACTCTAATAGAATAAACAAGTAATAAGGTTCTAAGAACTTTACTTACCATTGTTTCTTCTTCAAGTACACCACCAACTCCTTAGATAGAATTTATAACCTCTTTGGTTCTGCTACTATACTGAGTGATGTTTTCTCATTCTTTCATTCTTAGGTCATCAAACTTTCCTCTTAGGCTTTCAGCTTTAGTCCTTAGCACATTTGTATCTCCTCCATGTACTATCTTCAATTTATCCCACATCTGCTTTGCAGTGGTGCATGATTTGACATCTTCAAATTCAGCTTCAGCTTCAGACAGTGAGGAAGCAATTTCTATCATCATAGAATTGTGTTCATGATTTTCTCTCAATTGATCAAGTGTATGAGGTCCAGTAGGCAACACATATTCAATATCCAAGTATTGAGTAACGTTATTTCCAATACCTGATAGGTGGAGTCTTATCCTACTTTTCCATGATGCAAAGTTGTCCTTGTTCAACTTAGTCACATCCCTCTTACTCATCTTGTGATATTTAGCTTAGGTCTTGAAACCTTCCTTCTAAGCACATAAATCTCTAATACCAATTGTTATAATAACTGAGAGGGGGGGCGTAGGGTGAATCAATGGCCTCAAAAATTAATCCAATAAACCAACCAAAACTTTATATCTCAAATATAAAACCTCTAGTTATCTTCAGTCCTACAAGATGTATGCCTTTAAATATTCTTATCAAATAACTACTACTCGGAGTTCATTGTTAATCCTTTTTCTTAAGCTTTACCGAATAGCAGTCTTAGCCTCTACCAAAATACAGTAAATAACTTAGTGTTTACCGATCAATCCTATTATAGTAATGTGTAAAGAAAAACATTAAAGCAATGAACCATATACACATTTGATACATGGATTTTTAATGTGGAAACCCTGTTAAGGGAAAAACCACTTGGGACTGGTAACCCAAAATTTTCACTCTTCTGAAGTGAGCTCGGTGAAGAGCCAACCATGGTAAAGGTTACAAACACACTATTAAGTGCGACCTTGTTAGAGGATTTATCACTAAAAATTTATCACTTGACCTCGCATTCACTATGTTATCAACATGAAAACCTTATGATACTCCTTGGGATGTATCTCAATATATAAAGGATGGTTAGATCCTACTTGGTTAAGAGATTTTCTGAATCAATGGTTAAACTAAATCAGTATATGATCTATTCATAAATACAACTTAATCTTGTAGATGTTCAGATCTATTGTAAGCTCATAATAGATTTATGATCAATGTTTCTCTTCTGTTCCTTTTCTCCACTTCTTTCTACTCGGTGAATGTTGTTTTTTCTCTGTTGCTCGGTGTCTGCAGAAAACTTTAGCTCTATTCTTTAGCTTGTATGATCAGGTCTATATGAAGACGTTTATCTTCACCAGAATTCTCTTTAGCATCTTTATTCATAATTAATTATCTTATCTCTTTTATAGACATGATTTCACCCTTTCTAAGTCCTCTTTGTTGTTCTTGACGTGATCCGCAAATCTCGCCAGTCTTGCTTTAAATCTTGCTTTAGTTTTATCCCATAGATTTCTTCTTGACAACTAGAATAAAAATAGCTTTAAATCTCTAGCTTATCTTTAGTTATTAATTGGTTGATGAAAACAATGTAATCAAACAGTTAACTCTATATTTAACTCCTTGTTATCCTAATTTGTAGCATGCATCAAAAAAATCATAAACAGGAAAGATTGCATTGGGAGGAGAAGTCCTTTTAATAGTATCCTTCAGGTATTATTAACAATCATTTTTGTAATTACATTCATAACAAAAGATGTCATTTTGTACTCTAAAAGTTGATCATGTTTCAAGAATTTCCAAATTACAATTTGA
>MU226612.1:463529-489333 GCA_018584345.1 Thuja plicata
AATAAATTAAAATACAAAATAAGATATTTTATTTTACTTTTAAAGGTCAAAGGGATATTTTGACAAAATTATTGCAAAGTCTTCAAAGTCAGAAATTGCAGTTGTTAAAGTCAGCAGACAGTTATTACTTTCCAGAAGCTCTTTATGGGCTGTCTAAAGGATAAGACTGCATTTATGAGGGAGTCTTTATGATGATATTATTTGGGCATGAATTTTGGGTCACCAAATTGCATTTTTATAGACTTTTGAAGGGCTAAAAGGTGTCTGGATAGGCTAAATCCGACCTAGAATTTATTACCAGCATTAATGATGCACTTGGCACATAGAAGCATAAATATGAGTTGAAGACTCATTGTTCAGGAGTTCTTTTTCCTTTGGCTTGTTGTTTTGTAACTGTTCTTCTAATTTCTTAACAAGAGCAAAGAGATTTTGTAACCCATTTTCAGAGATATACAGGTTCAGGACACCTTTTTTATGTGATTTATAGCTTATGCCTTCCTCACTTGGTCTGTTATTGTGTGCTTAGTGTAGGTGCAGATTTCTGTGATATCATTTATCCTCAAATTTGTATTGCATGTTGGTACTTTTATGCAGTATTTTGTCATATTTTCTTTGCAGATTGTGAGTTGTGTTTAATTAGTTTTCCAGATTGTGAGAGATCATTTCTCCTTTTTAGAGACTGTTGTTACAAGCCTTCTTACAAATTGAGTTAGATTTATTTTTGTTCATCCTTCTACCTCTTTCCTCTAGCAAAAGGTTTAGTTTTAGGTGGTTTCAAGTGAGTACCAGACAGGAAGTCGTCCTTCACGTAGAGATTCATTCCAACTATAGGTTACCCACAACCTTGGTTTGTTTCCATGTTCCTCAAAATCAATCAAGTATTCATCAAACTTGATTAGTGTGCGATTTTGAGTGTTAATAGTTTTTTGGCACGCTCGGTGGGACAAGTGACTGATTTCCAGTCCTTATTTATAATATTTTGATGTTGTTAGTGTGTACAACAATATTTTTAGCCTGAGAGAGGTTTAAAAATTACACACTTGGTGACTTTGAGCTTTGGAAAAGAAGAACCAGTAGATTACATCACATGAGAAGAGTGTAAACAAGGAGCAACTCTTCATCTTTTGATTATTTACAGCTGTATCCACCCAGAAGAAGAGGGAGAGAAGCTAAAAAGGTAAAAGAGACATTGGTTTATACAAGGAGAACCAAGTCTACACCTCCTGCGGTAAGAGTGCATACTATTGTTCTAGTTTTTACTGCCCCAAGAGGTCAAGTTTTGCAGATTCCAATGGCACTACAACGAAAACAACCTTTTGTTTCATTCAATCAAGGAAGCCTGTTGAATCTTGCTCAACACGATGTCATTCCTGTTGCTGCTTTAAAAAGTCTACCATATTTTAATGGTGAAGATCAAACCACCCCAGTTGAGCACATAAAGGATGTAGCCAATCTTTGTGCCCTGCATCATGTTACAGAGGATAATGTTGCTGTTAGGTTGTTAGCCACATCTTTCAAAGGGAAAGCTTTGCAGTGGTTCAGAAGGCTAGTAGTGGGTTCTATTACTGACTGGGACCAACTGGGTATGGAACTTTGCAAGTTTTTTGAAGACAAATCGGACCATCTATCTTTGGTGGAGCAATTGTCAACTATCAAAAGGGCCCCCATGAACAAGTAATAGATTTCAAATTTCATTTCCAAAGGACATGGGAGAGAATCCCTCAAACGGTAAGACCCTTTGTTGATCATGCTTTCTTATATTATTTGAGGGCTTTCAATAGTGATATAGCAGTTATGATACAATCAATGGGAGGGGTTACACTTCCAGGTGCTTATGATATGGCCGTTAGAGCAGAAAACAACCTTATACAAGCTAGAAAAATTGCCCCAAGACCTCCTATGCTAATTTTTCCGATAGCACCTGTAGTTCAATCAATGATACCTTTGCAAATAGCCCCTTTAGCTTTTATTCTGGCTGCACCAACATTACCAACACCTAATAATTAGTCCAATAGGCATGAAAATGTTATGCCAACTCAATCTGTCGAGTTGCAGGAGATTAAAAGTATTCTACAGAATTTTGGTAATGAGATTGTCAATATAAAAAAGCAACAAAGTCAGGGGTATAAGCCTTACCAGCCACCTTTTCAGCAAAATTAGAATAATAGGCCACCATATCAGCCCAACTACCAAGGGCAAAGGAAGAATTTTAACACTAGACCATATCAGCCTTATAACCCCAATACTGCTAGCTCTTCAAAAGAGCTTGTACCCACTCAAAACAATTTGGCTCAGGATTACAAATGGTGCTTTCCATGTAATCAGCCACATAATCAAAATTCTTTTACAAATGGCATTATCAACCAAGCTTTAATGGTTCAAAATAGCCCAGGTTTGCAGACAAATACTTCTAATGAGGCCTCTATTCATCATCAGGAAGAACAACAGCCAGGGGCAACTCTTATGAATTGGCAGGATGAGGACTTTTGTGGAGTAAACCAACAAGTTCTTATTGTTTCAGATAACACAAGGAGAAAAAAGAGAGTAGTAGAGGTGGAACAACAAGTTGTTGGGCCAGCTAATACTGAGAATGTTTGGATTCTCCCAAAAGAACAACCTTCATCAAACAAGGGACAACCTATAAATCCGATACAGCTAATACAGCAAGTTTCCCATAATGTGGAAAATACTGCAACAAAGTTTCAGCCTAAGGTTAGTGCGACTTCTTTCAATATTATGGATCATATGAAAAAAGCAAATGTATCTATCTCCATATGCGATTCCTTGACCATTCTAGGTCAAAAAGACCTTTTGCAATCAGCTTTATCATATTTAAGTCTTTCTAGTAAGCCCAAAAGCGAGGAGGCTAAAATTGTAATGACCAACACTGTTATATAAGAGAAAGAACAACAAGTTCCAGCAGTTAAACCCCCACCATTTTATGTATCCTTGATCATAGGAGACCACCTAGTACATAACTACATGATTGACTCAGGTGCTAGCAGCTCGGTGATGCCCAAACAGATCGTGGACAAGTTGGGAATCAAGTATGAGCCACTTGAAAAGGGAGTTGTGCAATTAGATGGTACTGCTGTTAATACCATAGGTGTCATTAAAAATCTGAGCTTAACTCTGCAGGCTTGCCCAAACTTCTCTATCCCACAAGACATTTACGTCATAGAGTTGCCTCCATACTTTGCGATATGCTTATCAAGGGATTTTACAGCCAAGATTGGGTGTTATTTGTCTTCAGATTGGTCTCATATGCTATTTAGAACCAGGCATGGCACCAAAGTTACCATAAAATCTAAGCCTATTGCCAAGGATCATGTTTAACCTTACTCCCCAAGTCCTGTTAATGCCAACTTGTTGGCAAGTGACCAAGAGGAGAAGCTTGTTTTTCAAGAAGGCAACACTCAGACTAATACAATACCTGATATACTCCTAGATGAGTGGGCTGTTCAAAATCAAGCAGAATATCTTTGTGAATAGCATCTGGATCATGCTGGTTTGGGTATGTATTTAATACATGAAGCTGACGCAATCATCCCTAACCTCAAAAAAAGTGCAAAATAGCAGTTTGGGCAGTAAAGTGACGAAGTTTGGGAGCTATTTTTTGATGGTGCAAGGAATAAAGTTGGGGCTGGTGGCAGTTGCATGCTAGTTTCTCCAAAGAAAGACAGGTATTATTCAGCTTTTCATTTCTATTTCAATTGTTCCAATAATATTGTTGAGTATGAGGCTCTTATTCACGGATTGGAATGGGCAAGAAGAAGAGGTATTAGCTATTTAAAGGTTCATGGTGACAACGAATTAATAGTTAAACAAGTGAGAAGCATCAATATCACCAAGAATGAGTTTCTGAAGTCTTACAAACATAGCGTATGGGACCTAATAGAAGGCTTTGATGCATTTAATCTAGTGTCTATACCCAGAAATCAAAATAAAAATGCTGATAGATTGGCTGCCATTGGTGCCAAATTTGACATTCCAAAGGAAATCAGAACAAGACAAGAAACCAACATGTTAAGGTCATTGTTAGACTTGTTGTACCTGATAATGGTACTCACTGGTAGGTCTTTGAGAATGACCAGCAAATAGTCAACTTCTTAAGAGAGGAAGTTGAATCTCACATGCCAATCAGGAAAAGTTTCAGCATCAATATGATGGGAAAATCATCCAGCTTAAAAATAACAAGGTGCCAAAAGGTTTGGTCACCCTTGAGTCCATTTTTAATACCGATGATGAGACTAGAAGGTCAAAAGCAAGCATGTAGGTTCTACAGGAACACTACAAAGAAGTTGAGGTGTTCAAAGGAAAGTTGCTTAAGTTGGGCAAGGTATGTACAGCGGAAGAACAACATTCATTTATTTAGCTTTTTCAAGAGTTTAATGATGTTTTTGCGTGGGAGTATAGTTATTTCAAGGGGTTCAATCCCCAACTTGCTCAACATACTATTGAGCTTGAACCTGATGCAAAACCAGTAAGGCAGAAACAAAGACCCCTGAACCCAAAGATGGAACCACTTATGCAAAAGGGATTGAATAAAATGATTGAAAGTTGTATCATATTCCCTATCAAACACACTTCTTGGGTCTCAAACCTCGTGCTAGTTAGAAAAAAGAATGGGGAGATAAGGTTGTGTGTAGATTTTCGAGATCTAAATAGAGCCTCATTGAAAGACAGACACCCCTTACCTTCTATGGAGCAGATCCTTCAAGTAGTCTCAAGATCTGAGAGATTTTCCTTGTTGGATGGGTATTCCGGTTATAATTAGATTTTAGTAAGGGAGGAAGACCAGTACAAAATAGCTTTTACAACCAAGTGGGGTACCATGGCATACAGAAAAATGCCCTTTGGTTTGTCCAATGCTGGGGCAACTTTTCAAAAAGCCATGGACATGTCTTTTGACAAATTAATGTATAAAATCATTTTAGTGTACCTGGATGATATCACTATTTTTTCCCAGGAGGCAAAAGAACATTTAAAACATCTAAGGAAGATTTTTGAAAGATGTAGAGAATTTGGGATATCTCTTAATCCCAAAAAGTGTTTTTTTGTTGTTCATGAGGGCATATTGCTTGGTTATGTGGTGTCTAAACAAGGTATCAATAACAACAATATTGGCTCTTTCCTTACCAACACATAAAAAGGGTTTGCAAAGTTTCATTGGCCGAATAATTGTTTTTAGATGGTTTATCCCAGATATTGTAGATTTGTTAAGTCCACTAATAGCCATGCTAAGAAAAAATACGCCATTGAACTAGACTAAGGATGGGAAAAGGAGTTTTGAGCTGATTAAAGAGGCACTTGCAGCAGCACCTACACTCATAAATCTTGATTTTTCTAAGGATTTTGTTCTATATGCCTATGGAGATATTGATTCTATCTCAGCTATGTTAGTTCAATGCAATGATGAAGAGCTGGAACAACCGATGGCTTTTTTCAGCCAAGGACTTAAAGACTACGAGCTTAGGTATTCATTTGTGGAGAAGCATGTTCTTGTTGTTATTAGGAGTTTGAAAAAATTTAAGCATATGTTATCTAATAACAAGATTTTTCTAATGGTGGCTCATCCGAGCGTGAAGGAGTTCCTTTTAAGTAAGGATTTAAGTCATAAGAGAGCTGGTTGGGTGACTAAAGTGATGGAATATGATGTTGAGATCAAAGTCACCAAACTAATCAGGGGAAAAGGGCTGTGTGAACAGCTTGCTGATGACATAAGAAGCAAAGAAACCAGAGAGCAAGAAGTTGTTCTAGCTATACAGGATGATGGACAAACCATTTTAGATTCCGCCATAAGTTGGGTACAATAAATGACTCATTTTCTACAGACTGGTGAATGTCCACATGGTTTGGATAAAGAAAAAAGAAGGTATTTTAGACTGTAGTCCATCCCTTATGTTTTATTGAATAATATTCTATTTAGAAGAGACTTCAATGGCGTCCTCTTAAGGTGTGTCGAAGTTGACAAAATGGACAAGGTGTTGCATGAGTTTCATAATGGGCTAGCTAGAGGTCACTTCTCACCTAGAGAAACAACTCTCAAGGTAATGAAGGGTGGCTATTATTGGCCCAATTTATTCAAAGACGCACACTTGTGGGTTAGGAAATGCAAGGAGTGCACACTATTTGCTGGTAAACAGAAGTTGGCAGCCTTACCCCTGCAGCCAATACAGGTTGAACAAACCTTTATGAAGTGGGGTTTGGATTTTATTGGGGTAATAAACCCACCGTCCAGTGCTGGTCACAAATGGGTGTTAACAGCAACAGACTATTTCACTAAGTGGACCGAGGCGGTGGCACTTAAAGAAGCTAATGAAATTGTTGTCCTAAACTTCTATGAACAACTAGTTTTCAGATTTGGTGTTCCTGAATCCATCATCTCAAATAATGCTTTGGCATTTGTAAGTTTCAAAAATTTTGATTGGGTTGTAAGGAATGGAATTTATCTAAATACGTCTTCAAATTATTCTCCACAAGGAAATGGCCAAGCAGAGTCTACTAACAAAAATCTGATCAGAATCATCAAAAGGACTATGGAGGGTAACCAGAGAGCATGGCATACCCAACTAAAATCAGCCTTGTGGGCTGATCGAATCACTCAAAAAAGATCAACAGGGTAGTCACCTTTCAGACTTGTTTATGGAAAAGAGGCTCAGTTACCTATGTCACTAGAGCTTCCAGCTCTTGACTTGGCAGATCAGCTTGATATGATAGAAGAAGAGCCATTAACTGTAAGATTGGCACAACTGGTTGAATTGGAAGAAGTGAGGACAACAGCTTTGAGAACCATTGAGCATTATCATTCATGAACTTTAGGAAAGCCATCTTACCATTCTCCCATTTTTCAATAGATTTCTCCTTTGTTAGATCCATGACAACAGGGGCTGCCGATACTTTAAACACTCGATCTATAGTATTAGGATCGAGACTGATAACCACCTTCCCATCATGATCTTTGATCGTCCTAGAAGTGGGATCAAAATTCCTTGCACACGCCATCACAAATTTAGGTTTTATTGCAGTTGTTGGGAAAGTAGCAACATGATGAATATAGCTTTCATGAATGCTGATCATGTCGTACTTGGTGGATGTTTCCACCCTTTCTAGAAACTCCTCCATGTTCAAATGCCCAATCTCCGTATCACGAATCTCTTCTACATAGGATGTAAGCTGAGATGTCATGACGAAATTTTGATATTTATCATATTGGTATTTCATCTTTTTCTTCCCTTTATTCTTTGGTGATGAAGATCCTTTCTCTGAAATGGCAAGGAGTGCAGCAGCTGTGATTGTAACATAGAAATTCCAAAAACAAAGAATTTCATCATTAAGAGGAAAGAAACCCATTTTTTATGCAAAAATGAATGGAAAGGACAGCCGCTTTTAAAAGTGGAAAAATATGCATAGGAGTGGGATTTTATGGGATCAATGCATTTTTGGAAGGATAAGACAAGCGATATAATGTTTATGTTTTGAAACATGATGGATTACATATGTGGACAATACTTTATGATTTTCAAAGCATGATAGTATGTGCAAACTTTTCATCTTCTTTCAAAATGAAAAGGTGGAGCTTTATGGGCTGATTGCATGATGGACAACATTATGCACTTTCTTTCATTTTTATACATCTTTCAGGAAGATCTTCATAGGAACAGGGTTTTTAATCTCGACTGCATATAAGAATAGATAACATTCTCATATGCAACTTTCAGAGATGATGAGAGAGAAGAAGAAAGTATTTACAAATAAAACAAAAAAGAAAACAAACAAGAAAAGAAATGACCAAATTACCTTTCTTGGATGCAAAAGAAAGAGAAAATTTCTCTTCAAAGCAAAACTTGAGAAAAGAGATGAAATTCGAAATTGCTATTTAGAGGAATTTTGCAGGGTTATATAGACTCCAGAATTGACAAAATCTTGTCAAAACCAAAGCTAACATGGTTGGTCTTGGCTTAGGGAAGGACAAATGTTCATCATGCAACAAAAATAGCGTGCAAACAACAAGAAAACATGAAGAGCTCTTCAAGAATATGGCCTATGATCATGGCATGCCTTCCACCTCTTGTAGAGAAACAAGACTTCATCAAAGCAAGAATTTCAAAACTGCTATTGAGGGGGAAAAATAGTTCATCCAACTGCAATTTCAAAGACTATTTCCTTGGAAAAGAAAAATTCCAAAGCTTTACTAAGACACCGCAGTCAGTCCTCTACATAAAAAGCCTTTAAAAGCTGCTTATTCATTAACCGTAGCATGCTGTGGAGAAACAATTTATGTTTGTGCATGATGAACATCATTATATCAAAGCTAAATATTTGCACAACATGCTAGACATATCCGATGAGTAATAGTTATCAGCGTTTTTTTTAAAATGAAATAACATATGCATTAGCATGTGTATTTCAACGCATATGCTAATGCACATGCATTTCATTACCGCAGACTGCTCAAGAATATCCCTCAAATGCTATGTAATACTATCTTTTGTTTAACGCCAAACATTATCAAGAAGTGACGCTTTATCATAGAAAGAAAGACGCGCATATAGTATATGCGTTGAGTTTAAAACATTGAAAACATTACCTGCGTTAATGAAATTATATGCCTCCTTCGATAGCATGGCATTTTAAACATATGCAATGTGCAATATGTAACTTGGCAGATTAACACATGCCATTGAATAACATAAAAATATGCAAGCCTGATAACTAATAGTTATTTGGGCCGAAGGCTTTAACAATTGAATAGCATATGTTATATATGCAATATGCAATATGTAATCGGCCAGTTTAGTTTACGAGATAAAACAAAATGTTTTATGAGTATATGACAGCATATGCAATAGTGGTTTAAACATTCACATCTCTCTTACCTATCGCGGGCTTTAGCTAACGATATAACATATGCTTTGACTCAGCGATTATTATCTCCCATGCCTTTTACTAATATCGCGGGCTTTTTCTAGATATAATATATGTGATAGCATATGTAAGACATGAGTTGAGTTTTAAAATATTGTCTTTAAAGTGACACATGGCATCAATCAATTAAAACAATATGTAATCTTATTAAAAATCAACGCCATGTTTTGGTAAGACTTCCTGATTTCGACGCCTCCTACCTTATTAATAAGTTATGCTTTATTATTTAAAAGCAATATTATAATAAAACTAATTATAAATAAAGATCATAATTAGCTTATTATTTTAATATTGTTTTATTATTATTATTATTACTATAGTAATAATAAATTGTTTTTAAATAATAATTCACAATGAATTACGAGATTTACAAATTGGATGACTCTTTTTATAAATCTCAACTTTTATCTGCGTCGTTTTAAAATAAATTTATTTAAACAATATATGCATATGCAATAATCATTTTTAAAAAAAAAAATCTATTTTAAACGCTAAAGAACTTAAAATGTTTGTATGTGTCTCAAAATTTTAACGATTTGATATGCAGATTCAATTCAAAATCGCGCTATCTTTAAAATTTCTAAGCAAAACTTCGCAGAGTGGCACAAAATTTTAAGATAGAATTTAAAATCTATCACTCATACAAAATAAGCTTACACTTTATGTGTTCGACCAGAAAAGACCATTTCTCTATTGACCTTGGAAGGACGTGGAAAACTGCTTGCAAAGCAACTGAAACACAAAGACGCCAACTAAACTGAAAACAAAAATGAAAAACCAAACAAAGCAAAAAAGAGAAACAAAGACTAGACACTTTATAAGAAGTAAAATGAAAAAGGACCAAGGGATGACTGATCATTCCAAATATAGCTTCTTGCAAAACCTCGACACCCTTAGAGAAAAATGCCTAGCAACCATCTGAGAATTGCGTAGGGTTGCCCCAATTTTGGGGAATGCAAAATTGAGGACAACAGCTGGCTCTGACTGGGGAACATTCCTCGTTTGTTCTTGAAAATAATGAGGAGTGCAGAATCCAGACCTCTAAGTGCCTTTATCTACACCATTGTTATATAGAGTCAGGCAACAAAAAGAAAAAGACTCAAAACCTAAAAACTAAAAAAAACTAAAAAGACTTGGACATTATTTACATTGATACTTATCTCGCCATTACTCAAAGTAATGCTTCAAATGCTGGGCACTATATGGAAGTGTGAATGGAGTACCATCACGATATGCTAGGATAAATGTGTTCTCTCCAGCAACTTGATGGATAGTGAATGGTCCTCTCCAGAGAGTATCAAACTTTCCATGCATGCCTTTCGGTTCCTGTCTTTTGTCCCAGAGTAGGACACGGTCTCCAACCTGAAACTCTCACTGCTTAGCCTTTTTATCAAAAAGTACATTAACTTGCTGCTGATGTGTTGCAAGCCAATCAACTACCTGAGTTCTCTGTTCCTCCAAATGATTTAAGAACATTATCCGCTTCTCTAAGGAGTCTTGAAAAGTGCTATCTTCTATAGCTTTAGCCAACTTAGAGCGGGAAACTCAATAGTTATGGGTATTTCTGCATTTATACCATAAAGAAGCTAAAATGGTGACATCCCAATCGCTCTTTTCGGTGTAATTCTGTCTGCCCACAAGGCATCAAACAAAACCTTGTGCCACGAACGTTGATTATCATCCACTAACTTGCGAATAATGGTAACCAAGTTCTTATTGCTTGATTCGGCCTGACCATTTCCCTGAGGATAATAGTCAGATGAATGAGCGAGAGTAATACCATGCTCAAAATAAAACTGTGTAAGCTCTGCAGATGAAAAGTTTGCAGCATTACCTGTTATAATCTTGTTTGGCACACCGAAGCGAGAAATGATATTCTCCTTCAAAAATGCACACACCACTGTTGATGTTGCATGTTTCACCGGGATGGCTTCCACCCATTTGGTGAAATAATTAGTCGCAGTGAGGACGTAAGTATGTCCAGCACTGGATGTTAGGTTAATGGTGCCGATGAAATCAAGTCCCCATTGCTGGAAAGGCTCCTCAATCACAACTGACTTTATTGGTAAAGCTTAGAGTTTCTGCTTACCAACAAATTGTTGACAACGGTCACACTTGCGCACCCAACTATATGCATCTTGAAACAGAGTTGGCTAGTAATACCTAGCTCGCACAATTTTATAAGCAGTCACTGGTGCTGAGAAATGCCCACCGCATGCCATGTCATGGAATGACTCCAACAAACGGGTCTGTTGTGCTTTATCAACACAATGCAGGAAGTTTCCATCAAGCAAATGCTTGTACAAACCACTATCCCATAAGACAAAATGTGTCGCTTGGAGTTTCAAATTTCTTCTTTCCTTTTAAGTAAGATGCACAGGACATTCGCCATAAGTGAGAAAATAAGCGATATCTGAATACCAGTCATCAGTTGTACTAACAAACAACACTTTAGGCAAAGCATCAGGAAGTTCTTCTTTATCTGGTTCATTCTCCGCCATTAGTTGATACAAACCCTTATTGTGAACCAGCTTAGTAGGGTGAATCTCAATTTCATATTCCTGGATCTTAGCAACCCAGTTTCCTCTCTTTGTTCCAAATTCTTGTTGAGCCAGAATGGACTTCACTGTGGTATCTGGAATGAGGACCACCACATGAGAGTTTAAGATATAAAATCTGAAAGATTTTACGGCTTTCACAACTGCATAAGCAGTCTTCTCCATTAAAGAATACTTCAACTCATGCGATTTTAGCAGACAACTCATGAATGCAATAGCAGACTCAATATCCTCCTTACTTTTCTGTACCAGAATTGCAGACATAGTATGCTCAGAAGCATAACTATACAAGATAAAATCCTTAGTGTAGTCTGGGCAAACTAACACTGGCGCATGTGCAATTGCTTCTTTAATCTCTTTGAAAGAGGCCTTCCCTTCCAGACTCCACGGGAAAACCGTCATCCCTTTCATCATATTAGAAATATGACAAGTCCTTTCAGAAAAGTCAAGAACAAATCACCTCAAGAAATTCACCTTCCCGAAGAAAGAATGAACTGCAGTCTTACTAGTAGGTAAGGTAAGATTTTGAATTGATTTGACCTGCTCTGGGTCAATTTTAATGCCTTCTTTAGACACAATGTGTCCCAAGAGCTTACCCTCTGTGACTCCAAAGATAGACTTTTTTGGATTGAGATAAATTCCATGCCTACGACATATTTCAAGCACCTGCCGAAGATGAATCAAATGATCTGAACGCTGCTTAGAAAAGATTGTCAATTCATCAAGGTATACCATGATAAACTTGTCTATGATATCTCGAAAGGCCAGATCCATAGCGTGCTGAAATGTTGCACTAGCGTTTATCAATCCGAAAGGCATTCGATTGTAAGAAAAAGTACCCCAGGGTGTGGTAAATGTTGTTTTATACTGATCATCTTCCCTCACCTCAATTTGGTTATAGCCAGAAAAGCCATCAAGCATAGACAACATTTGGGATCCGGTTACGGTTTGCAACACATGATCCATTATCGGCAATGAATAATTGTCCTTCAAGGATGCTTGATTTAAATTATGAAAATCCACACAAATGCGGATCTCACCATTCTTCTTACGAACTGGAACAATGTTAGCCACCCAGGTTGAGTGTTGTATTGGGAAGATAATCCTTGTGTTGAGCATCTTCTGAATTTCAGATAAGATGGTTCCTGAGATTTCTAGATTATACTGCTGCTACTTCTGCCTGAAAGGAGCAACTCCAGTCTTTAAGGGAATATCATGCTGTACTACCTTGGGCCGAAAAGACTTCAGGTCATCATATGAGTATGCTAATACATCAATGTATTCAGTCAAAAGAAGGATGAACTGATTTCTTTCTTCTGGTGTGAAACATTTGCCAATATTGACAAATTTAGGATCAGCTTCTGTATTCAGGTTATACCTTTCATACTCCATGACGGAGCTTGATCCAGCTTCTTGTTGATTTTTAACATAACGATCATGCTTATCAAACAATCTTTCTAGGGAAACTAGTCCCTTAGGAATTTTATTTCCTTTTAACTAAATGACCTCTTCCCTAGTTTCAAGGTTCTTTCCAGATGTATCCTCCTGAGAAGGAGAACTACTTCCTTCGAAAAACAACTCATCAAAATTGTCTTTCATTTCCAAAAAGTGGATGATTTGTTGATCATCATTGAATACTTGTCAATGTTTAGAATTATCAGGAACACTGGGACGATATACTAATTGAATAGTATACCTATCTTGCTTGAATTATTCATGTGGTACTAAGAAAGTTGTTGAAACTGCGAGCGAATCAGCTTTATCATTTATTTCTCTAGGAATTGCAGAGATGTTGAAAGCATCAAACAACACTATATAGTCCCACACCAAGTTTCTATAGTGCTTGAGTCGCTCATTCTTAGTTTGGTACTGATTTCTTACTTGACACACCACAAGCTCAGCATCACCTTTGGCGTGTAAATTCTTAATCCCTCTATTATGTGTGGCATCAATTCCTAGAAGCAATGCCTCATATTCAGCGGTATTGTTGGTGTTGTTAAAATACAACTTGTATGAGTATGGAAACTTTTTGCCTTGAGGATAAATTAACGCAACTCCTACTCTCAAACCGGTTGCTGCGCAACTGCCATCACACTCAAGTATCCATACTTCATTAGAATTAATTATATCAGGGAACCGAAAGGCAGTTGGATCATCATTAGCTGAGCTTGAGGACATAGCTTTTTCAACCATTGTAAAAGAATTTTCTGGATCCCCCGGTGATATAGGTACTTCATCTAAAATTGACTCTTCTTCAACATTTGCAAATTTATCTTCATTTGATAGAGAAGTTGACACTTCAGATTGATAATCTTTAGTGAACTTTGAGATTTCAGAGCTATGAAGATAATAGTTTCCCATGCCGGCTGATTCAAAAAGAATCTGAGAACGCGGGTCATCTGATTTCACCACTGTGTACTTTGTTTCCCTCTCTGGAAGTAGTTTCTGCATAACTCCTTTAATAGGAATTCATGCTTCAGACATATCCATGCTCAGCTCTCCTCCCACATCTTTACAAAAATTTCATCCTAGGAGCATACCATAGGAAGCAGGAACATCTGCAACAAGGATAGTCATCTTGATCTTCTTTTCAGGAAAGGAAGAGAATGCAAACTGAGCATCCTTGATTTGACCTTTAAGTTGCACTTGTTTATTCTCCATGGAATAACAATGACCAAAAGATTTTGTCAAAGTCAAGCCTAGAGCATTAGCAACTTTAGCAGGCATAACATTATCTGACGCCCTAGAATCAATGACACAATTGCTCAACTTGTAACCATTAATCAGTAGGGAAATATAGAAAGGTTCTATTTTTCCTGGAACAGATGAAGGAATCATTACCAAGTTGTTTGGAAGATTCTTTGAATTTGACACAACAACAGAAGTTTGTGCAGGTTGAGATTCTTTGACAAAGTTATTAAGCCTTTCCAGCTGATCTGGGTATGCTTGTAAATATTCTACTTTAGACATCTGGATCTTAGTCTTTTTGGCATGATCTATAATATTAAAAGCTTGGAACGAGCTTGCCAAGGATGTAAGGGAAATGTCTGTTTGATTCTTAGGATTAGACACACTAGGTTTTGGTACATTAGTAGATACTGACTGAGGAGGAGAACTCACTTGGCTATTTTTAGGAAGAATAGGAAGAGGAATACCTCTTTTGGAAATAGTAACGGGCACCTGAGCACCTTGATTTGACTTATCTTCTTCTTCCTTATGTCATGCCATCTTTGTTTGAGATCGTGTCATAACTGCATAGGCATGAGCAAAATTTTCCTTTGGATCGGTACCATCATAGTGTACATACCCAATATTAGAGTCGCCACCTACTTCTTCATCTTCAGTATATTGAGCAGTGTTCTCCTCCGCTTGATAATCATCTAGTGTTACAAAAGGTTGATCACTTTCATAATACCCTGTGGCTGTCCTGCCTGGCGGGGCTTCAAGAGCAAGCCTCTCCGGAGGAGGAGGAAGTTTTTCTTGATTCTTTGCTGCATAATTATGAGCAGCATTAGGAAATGTTCTCCTTTGAATGTCTTTATACAGGGCAGCGAATGACCCTTGAGAGATCTTCTTCTTCAGTGCTAGCACTTCATTTGCTAGTTTATGAACCATTGGATCTGTACTGCTTGAAGTAGACACATCATTGTAGGAATTTCCATTTGAAAAACTCCCTCTTGTCTTATCTTTCCATATCTTTCCAGCCATGATAAGATCATCTTCAATCTATGTTGCCAGAGTTTGAGCATTAGATAAATTTATAGGAACTGACGATCTCAAAAGAAAACTTACTTTCGGCAACTGTGTATTGATGAAGAAACATTTTAGATTTTCAGGAGCAGGCCGTGAAGTAGTAGGAATTCTATTTGCCAACTTATTGAATTTAGCGATGAACTCACACAGTCCTTCCTGCGCGTCTTTCTTCATTTGAGTCAATTGAGCAAGCAAAGCATGCTCATCTTCTGCAGGCTTGAAACGTTCTTCAAACTTGGTTTGAAGAGAATCCCAACTTGTGATAGAGCCAGTAGAAAGATGGAAAAACCAATCAGAAGCAATGCCCTGCAAGGTTTCCACAAAAATCCTCACTGACACATCTTCATGCTCTACCCCGAGAACGCCACATGCAATATAGAAATCCTTAATATGCTCATCAGGATGTTTTTTTCCATCTCCATAGAACTTGGGAAAGTTCTTTCTAGATACTGGAGGAAGAGTGTGTACACGTAGAGTAAGGTCAAGAGGACCAAAAGCATTTCCCCATGGACCCGCGACCATTGAATTAGAAGGTGGAGTAGATTGAACTAATGGTTTGAAAAAGGAAGAAGTCACTTCACTATAAACCAAGCTCTTTTTCTTTGATGGTGGATAACTGGTAGTCCGATTGAGTGGTGATGTAGGAGCTAGAAGGGAAAGCCTAGCTTGCTGAGCAAGACTTGGTGCAAATTTTGATGATTCACCCTTCCTCCGTCGATAGTAGTACTTGATTTCTTCCAGCTTGGACCTCTTGGACCAACTTAGAAGAAATTACCTTTGAGAATATGTTAGATGGAACTTCGCTTATTTCTCTATTGTAGAATAAACGATTAATCCTTTTCTCTTATTTCAGAAAAAGATTGCAAAGTAAAGCTGGATAATAGTTTTAAACTCAAAACAGTAATAAAATATTGTAAAATAAGCAAAGTGTCCATTAAAGGTGCAAAGTCCTCCATTGCTTCTCCGGGAAAAGAAACTCAATCAGAAGCTCAAAGTCTTCTTAAGTGAACTTCTTATCAACCTTGTGTTCGTATCCCCAGCAGAGTCGTCAAAAACTGTTGGCTAAATATTTTGCAAGTCACTAAGACTACAAATTGCAAAACGTGTGTTTTAGGCAGCAGTATGTGAGATTTCTCTCTCCTCTCAGCAATAGGGGAGGCTCCCTTCTTACCGCAGGTGGCTTCAAGTAGAACTTAACTGTAACACATACAGTTCACCTTGCAACAGTAATACTGGTGACTCGATGATTGACGTAAGAACAATCAAACGAGGTAGCAGTTGATTTATCTAAAGACGAAGTGATACAATGAGCTCAAAGTCTCCTGTTCTCACCTCGAATAAGTAATCTAATCTATTGTCCAATACTGAAGCTCAAAGTCTTCAGTCCTTGGAGTGTATCAGCCACTAGTTTCTATAGTAATCCCTATTCCCTGAAGCACAAAGTCTTCAGAAAACTTGAATTAAAGATGCTCCAATGATTTAAACAAAGAAACTATTTTAATTTGAACAAGGATCAACAAGTGCAACATAAGAATACATTCATTGATTTTCAAAATGACAACACAAAGTCTGTCAATCTCTATTCCTTTATTCAAATGCTTAACTCTCTTACAATGAAACACAAAGTTTTCAGAAATCACGAGTTTTGCCTATAGTTTATTTGCACAGAAAAAAGATGAAGAATTACAATGAGCTCTCTCCTTTATATAGGAAAAGAGGAGAGATAAAAGTGGAGAATAAAAGGGGAAACCCTTAACCACTTTGATTTATTCAATCCTTATCTCTAACTAACTAACAAACTTTGAAATATTCAAAGTCTATCTATAACTAACTAACCTTTGACTTATTCAATGCTTCAGGACCTAATGTACCTTGAGCTTGATTACATGAGAATGTTTTACATATTTTTGTGTAATCTGTCGAAGATTCTACACTTCTTAAAACTTAAGTGTTGCAACAACACTAGAGGAAATTAATACAAGTCTTGAATTGGGTAAGAGACTTATGAACAATGGTTGGGTCAGGTGCTCCCGTGTGTTGAGCTATGTTCACAGTTTTACGTGCAACACTCACTGCTTTGGAGATCGCACCATTGCATCCACCCAAATCTTTCTGTAATTGATTCAGAGCAACTCTGAATCCTGCCAGCTTATCCATAGCACTATGATTGAAAGTGCTATCATCCATCTCTTGATGTATCATCCGAGCAAATCCTGCTAAGGCTTTCTCCTCACCAATCAGCTCTTTGTCATCTGTCACCAACTTGTATGCCAAGCTATCAAAATCTCTGAGAATGTTCCCCCTATGCTTAGCACATACTTGGATAGCCCCATGAACATCTGCTATCAATTTCGTCAAGACTTGCTCTTTGTTCATCAATTGATCCAAAAACTTGAAATACATCTCTTTTGAAGAGATTATTTCATAGGTGCACAACACATCAAGATCAATTTCTGCCATCCTTACCCATACCTCTAAGTCTTCACTCAAAGTTTTTAGTTCCTGCTCCAAAGATCCAACAACTTCTTACAGACGATCAGTTGTCTTCTTGATGTTTCTGAAAATGCGATGTGCATCCCTGATGACCATCACACCCTAAACCTCAAGCTGGCTGCCCCACTCATTCATTACCTTGTTTTTCCTCTCCAAACAATCAATATGTTGCTGAGTATCCTCTGAAAAAACTTTTACATTTTGAAGAGAAGAACTCTTCTCAAGTGTTTCATGCAGACGAATGTTTTCCTCCTTTAGCATATGTTTCTTTTGCCAAAGTTTATCAGATCTCTGGGTGAAGTGTTCGAGTGCATCACGAACATCCATCTGACAACCTACAAATGATTTCTTAACAAGTTCTACCCTGGTAATCTTGTAATCCATGCCCTTACATTGATCAAAGGACTTGTCTGAAACAGGCTCAACAACCTTAGCATACTTGATATTCTGATCATCAACCATAGTTTTGGAAACCATCTTAGCCTTCTTGATTTTCAAAGCTTGAGGTTTACTTTTAGGAGCAAGTTCTTCCTCTTCCAATGGTACTTTAAGATTTTTCCTTTTTTGGGTAATGACACCCAACCAAGGAGGTAGAACAAAAGATAAGATAGCACTATCAGGTGGAACTATATCAGTCACCAATTCTTTTTGAGAAGAAGAAGGTACACATGCGATTGCCTCCACTGGTGTCACCGCCAAAACTGATTCTCCTTGTACCTTTCCCTCAATGAACAACTCAATCTGTGATGCTATATTATTGTTAGCCATGAGTGTATCAAGTCGAGGCAAATCCCCATGAAGTTCATCAAAAACCTGAGACAAGTCCTCCTTATGTGCTGGCGCGACAGAAGAAATAGGTGTGGTTGGCACAATGGTTGTAGCATGTGTAAGAAGTAGATGTGCCCTGAATGAATCTACATCTGTGTCAAGAGGATACGTGGAAGGCTCATCCATCTCTGGAGTGGACTCGTGCACACCTTGCATCTCAACTGCTCCCTGTGACTATAACATCTCAGGAGTAACTGACACTTGAAAATCTTCCTCACTATCTGAAAGGTTGATCATATCACAACTTTTTGTTGCATGTGGAGTAGAAGATTTAGGTACAAGCTTACCTCCTTTAATAGCCAACTTCCGGATCACTGGAAAATCTGACGAAGATGATACACCCTTGCCTTTTCCTCTGATTTCTAATTTTGCACCTAACGGACCAGCAAGGTTGAAGTCTCAGCCAAGCTTAATCTTGATGCTTTTTAAGCCTCTTTTCTTTAGCCAAATGTTGGTGTTAGCAAAGATGCTTTGAAACCTATCCCAGATGGACACGCTTTCCTTCATAGACCAACATGGAGTTACAGTGGGTAAGTTCTTCATATGATACTTTCGATATTCTGGATCCAAAATATCATCATCATCCCCAACTTCTTCAAAAATCTGAGCAAGCCGGAAATCAATTATCTGCCTGATTGTAAGGCGGCAATAGTCCATCTTGGCAATATCTGATTCTGTATGAAGATCAATCCATATATCCTCAAGGCAATGAATGTGAGTAAACTGCCTCTGGATCTTATCATTCATCCCTCTCCAGTCAAATGAACTTCGTGCCATAAACCTCTTCAAGTTAACCTCCTGAAGCTTGAACTCCATGGACTTTGCCTTAGGCATAGTGTCGAGTGAATATCCGCCGATCCTCAAAGGATTGCGTGAAGAGATACCCACACCTAATCTATGTAAAGAAGACTGATGTGTTTGCACAGACATAAGCTGGCGAGCCAATTCCATGAGAATAAGCTTATCCGTGGGATACCTAGGCAAGGTATATGGATCTTCCTGGAAATATCCCACCCTGAGATAGGTGAAGTTTGGAAACTGTAGGAAGATGCATCCATACTCACTAACCTTGCTCCATGCCTCATTTGAAACCCTTCTATTCGAAAGCTCCTTCTCAAACATGCACCGGTAGTGTCCAAAGAATGCATCTTGCACTCTTCTAAAATGAATGCGGCTTGACTTCAAAGGAAATTGATCATAGTACTCCCACACAAGCAACTACATCCGATCTCCTTTAGTAGATAACCCTGAGAAAGATCCTAGAGCAGCAACAATGTAGATGAGATAAGAATTCATATAGAAAGTGCATGTATTAGGCACTTGCACTAGTTGCCCACAAATGGAATTGCTGATCAACTCTCCCCAAAATAATCATTGTCTTGACTTGAGGATCAAGGAAAAGTACTTGTACATCCAGGGTTTGAAAAGATTGGATTCTTTCAAACCCCCTACATGACTCAGCATGGTGATAAGATCATGGACTTCCTCCTTGAACTCAGATCTACGCATGCCTTTCGGCCATCAGGCCACATTTGGTCTTTTAGTAATCAACCAATTATCATTCATGAACTTTAGGTAAGCCATCTTAACATCCTCCCATTTTTAAATAGATTTCTCCTTTGTTAGATCCATGACAACAGGGGCAGCCAATACTTTAAATACTCGATCTATGGTATCAGGATCAAGACTGATCACCACCTTCCCGTCCTGATCTTTGATCGTCCTAGAAGTGGGATCAAAATTCCTTGCACACGCCATCACAAATTCAGGTTCTATTGTAGCTGTACGGAAAGTAGCAACATGATGAATATAGCTTTCACGAATGCTGATCATGTCATACTTGGTGGATGTTTTCACCCTTTCTAGAAACTCCTCCATGTTCAAATGCCCAATCTTTGTATCACGAATCTCTTCTACATAGGTTGTAAGCTGAGATGTCATGACGGAATTTTGATATTTATCATATTGGTATTTCATCTTTTTCTTCCCTTTATTCTTTGGTGATGAAGATCCTTTCTCTGACATGGCCAGGATTGCAGCAGCTATGACTGTAACATAGAAATTCCAAAAACAAAGAATTTCATCATTAAGAGGAAAGAAATCCATTTTTTATGCAAAAATGAATGGAAAGGACAGCCCCTTGTGAAAGTGGAAAAATATGCATAGGAGTGGGATTTTATGAGATCAATGCATTTTTGGAAGGATAAGACAAGGGATATAATCTTCATGTTTTGAAACATGATGGATTACATATGCGGACAACACTTTATGATTTTCAAAGCATGATAGTATGTGCAAACTTTTCATCTTCTTTCAAAATGAAAGGTGGAGCTTTATGGGCTGATTGCATGATGGACAACATTATGCACTTTATTTCTTTTTTATACATCTTTCAGGAAGATCTTCATAGGAACGGGGTTTTTAATCCCTACTGCATATAAGAATATATAACATTCTCATATGCAACTTTCAGAGATGATGAGAGAGAAGAAGAAAGTATTTACAAATAAAACAAAAAAGAAAACAAACAAGAAAAGAAATGAACAAATTACCTTCCTTGGATGCAAAAGAAAGAGAAAATTCCTCTTCAAAGAAAAACTTGAGAAAAGAGATGAAATTCAAAATTGCTATTTAGAGGAATTTTGTAGGGTTATATAGACTCCAGAATTGACAAAATCTTGTCAAAACCAAAGCTAACATGGTTGGTCTTGGCTTAGGGAAGGACAAGTGTTCATCATGCAACAAAAATAACATGCAAACAACAAGAAAACATGAAGAAATCTTCAAGAACATGGCCTATGATCATGGCATGCCGTCCACCTCTTGTAGAGAAACAAGACTTCATCAAAGCAAGAATTTCAAAATTTCTATTGAGGGGGAAAAATAGTTCATCCAACTGCAGTTTCAAAGACTGTTTCCTTGGAAAAGAAAAATTCCAAAGCTTTACTAAGACACCGCAGTCAGTCCTCCACATAAAAAGCCTTTAAAAGCTACTTATTCATTAACCGTAGCATGCTGTGGAGAAGCAATTTATGTTTGTGCATGATGAACATCATTATATCAAAGCTAAGTATTTGCACATCATGCTAGACATATCCGATAAGTAATAGTTATCAACGGTTTTTTTAAAATGAAATAACATATGTATTAGCATATGTATTTCAACGCATATGCTAATGCACATGCATTTCATTACCGCAGACTGCTCAATAATATCGCTTAAATTCTATGTAATACTATCTTTTGTTTAACACCTAACATTATCAAGAAGTGACGCTTTATCATAGAAAGAAAGACGTGCACATAGTATATGTGTTGAGTTTAAAACATTGAAAACATTGCGCGTGTTAATGAAATTATATGCCTCCTTCGATAGCATGGCATTTTAAACATATGCAATGTGCAATATGTAACTTGGCGGATTAACACATGCCATTAAATAACATAAAAATATGCAAGCCCGATAACTAATAGTTATCTGGGCCACGGGCTTTAACAATTGAATAGCATATGTTATATATGCAATATGCAATATGTAATTGGCCAGTTTAGTTTACAAGATAAAACAAAATGTTTTACGAGTATATGAAGACATATGCAACAGTGGTTTAAACATTCACATCTCTCTTACCTATCGCGGGCTTTAGCTAACGATATAACATATGCTTTGACTCAACAATTATTATCTCCCATGCCTTTTACTAATATCGCGGGCTTTTTCCAGATATAATATATGCGATAGCATATGTAAGACATGAGTTGAGTTTTAAAATATTGTCTCTAAAGTGACGCATGCCGTCAATCAATTAAAACAATATGTAATTTTATTAAAAATCAATGCCATGTTTTGGAGTAAAACTTCCTAATTTCGACGCCTCCCACCTTATTAATAAGTTATGCTTTATTATTTAAAAGCAATATTATAATAAAACTAATTATAAATAAAGATCATAATTAGCTTATTATTTTAATATTGTTTTATTATTATTATTACTATAGTAATAATAAATTGTTTTTAAATAATAATTCACAATGAATTACGAGATTTACAAATTGGATGAATCTTTTTATAAATCTCAACTTTTATCTGCGTCGTTTTAAAATAAATTTATTTAAACAATATATGCATATGCAATAATCATTTTTTTTTAAAATCTATTTTAAACGCTAAAGAACTTAAAATGTTTGTATGTGTATCAAAATTTTAACGATTTGATAAGCGGATTCAATTCAAAATCGCACTATCTTTAAAATTTCTAAGCAAAACTTCGCAGAGTGGCGTAAAATTTTAAGATAGAATTTAAAATCCATCACTCATACAAAATAAGCTTACACTTTATGCGTTCGACCAGAAAAGAACATTTCTCTACTGATCTTGGAAGGACGTGGAAAACTTCTCGCAAAGCAACTAAAACACAAAGACGCCAACTAAACTGAAAACAAAAATGAAAAACCAAACAAAGAAAAAAATAGAAACAAAGACTAGACGCTTTATAAGAAGTAAAATGGAAAAGGACCAAGGGATGACTGATCCTTCCAAATATAGCTTCTTGCAAAACCTCGACACCCTTAGAGAAAAATGCCTAGCAACCATCTAAGAATTGCGTAGGGTTGCCCCAATTTTGGGGAATGCAAAATTGAGGACAATAGGATTCAGGTTGCCAATATGTTTTCTAAGTGACTATGTGCCCAATGGATAGTTCAGGCAGCTGGTCTTAATGTTTAGCAGGCAAACATTTTGTAGATGTCGCCAAAAATGTTACCGATTTTTCGGTACCAAACTCAATCAGGTGGATTTGTTATGTTTTTGAGTGAATTAAGGTAAATTCTCAGTTCTGCTGGATCACATTCATATGCATAGAGAAAATATCAAAAGATTACATTATTATATCGCATCATGTAGTGTTGTCCTAAAAGAGTGCAAAGAAAAAATTGTGAAAAACAATGTTTATTGAAAAAGTAGTTGAATATTGTCTCACACAAGTCATGAGACTAACCATCATAATGCACATGAAGGGAACATTATACATTTCTAGACACTATGAAAAGTAAGGCATAAGTAGTATAGGGTGACTTTTCATTGCCTAGATGATGAGCCCGACTTGTGTTGCTTTGCTTGGTCTTTAATCCTGATGCTTGCCTTGCATCCAACTCGTGCTTCCTTGTTGCTCCCATCCCTGCATTTGATTGATAAAATGACGTTAGATCAGTGATCTAAGCAATAACGAGTCATCATATGCTACATGTACCCGCATCTACAAACATACAACATGGTCTTCACATGCATAATAACAACTAGCTAATCACGGATGTATGAGAAAACAATGAATATCAAAAGCAGGATCCATGTGCTCATTTTTATCTGACAAGTTTGTTTCATGTGAAGGAGCAGGTACATAGTTATTATTTATCGATATGTGGGATCAAGTGGGCTCCCACAAGGGTTGAGCCCAGCATGTCGATAAATAATAAACATGCAGCTCTAAAGTCATATTTTGTTGCATAATATAACAACATATTCAATCAGTGCAAGAGAAATCAATTTTGAAAGTAAGGATAACATGATACAATAATCTAATGATAGCAGCGATGTTACAGTAGTAAGATAACAGTCACAGTAGGTAGCAGCATTTCCATAGTCATACTGATGGACAAGGCATGAAGCAAGGAACATCAAAATGTCATAGATATATCATGTTCTTATGTTATGCAACCTTGAACAACAACTTTTTTTTAAGAGCAATAATAATGTGTAGTATAATCCATTATTGAAGGCCCGCAGTTAACACAAGGAGCAACAGTGATGGAGCTCATACAATATGAATGGTGATACTAATGCTACAAGAATATATTTACCCAAAGTATCATTTAAATTCTTGTACTACAAAGAGGTCTGTGAGTTATCAGAACATTCAATTGTCTATAGCAGCAATCTGGGCATGATAATGATGGAAGGACAGTCATATTACTGCTACCAAAATAGAGCCTTAGTGCTATTACGAATCATGTTAGTGTTAAGCAAACAATAGTTCAGCATTATTATGCTTTGGAGCAGCAGTCATTGTTTTATGGGAAATAGAGCTGAGGATGTTCCTATGCTACTACATCTTTCCATACTCCTACAACATCAACATTCAGACTCAAGAGGAAATGCAGATCATAATGAATAAGAGTGATACCCATATTTGAAAAATGGATATGTTTCTATGTTTCATCAATGTGTAGCAAGGAATGAACCAATCATAAGTATATTGCACTAGAATATGCAATCATCATTTTATTGAGAATAAGAGCAGCATTGAACATAAGAGCTACGTGTTCATCTATTATAAAAATAGTTACAACTTACAACTTGATTTAAAAATGGTGAAACACAGGCCATAATAGCATCTTATAACAACATTTGAACTAGAAAAGATCAGAACCAATTATCCATCAAGAGTATAGAGTGCTAGTAAATGATGCCTTGCAGCATGGAAGCAGTCACAAGGTGAGGTCAAAGTGCTACAGGCATATACAAGCAAGAATAACACAACATGAATGAGTTTATGAATCAATCATAGAGCATCAATTTTAAATCAGATTCATTAACATTGTCAGCTCTCCAAAAAGGGGTGCAGAGAACAGTGAACCTTTTCTACCTGAGATGGAAACTCTAGGCATCACAATGACACCAGACATTGTTGTATCTCAGGAGGAAATCACTGATAGGTACTCACTGATTCCTGTAGAGGTTGGAGATGGATTCAGAATGGAAATGTATAAAATTAAAGATAGTGAAGGTATACACAGTGAGTTTCCAATGGTTATTGCAGATTTCAAACAGTCAAGGATGTCAAGTAGTGATGATGTGATTCTGGCAAATTCATTGGAATTAGAAAATTCAGAAAAGAGAGAACAAATTCATTTATAATCTAGATGATAGAGGGAGTCATGGGGGAGAGGTCTCAAAGATATCAATCCCACTGGATATGCAGAACAATGAAGCTGCTTTTCATGAAAACTTGCAGCACAAAAGTGATAAACGTATGTATTTGGAGAAAAAATCAGTAACGTATATGAGGACAGCCTCAGATTCAAATATACAGAGCAATGCTAAATACATATCAAAGGACGGTCATCTTAGTGCATTTTTAAGTAATATTTCATAAAGCTTTCAGCAGTGACCCCAAGGTCATTTCCATGATTATCAACACAGAAAGCACACCCATCAAGTGGATCTGAGTTCCTTAATTTCATGGCCA